>ML254173.1:0-10481 GCA_005239495.1 Nicotiana undulata
CTGGGCATAATACCCCGGATTATATTTGCAACGCCCGCTTAGTCTTTTATTAGACACAGTTGAACGTGATCAAGCACCTGCCAAAAAATCTCTTAAAACCTTCTTCATCCGTGAAATCAATAAAAACGTGCCTCCAATCCTTGACACCAATCTTGAAAGATCCTTTCATAGGAATAAGTCGTTCAAAATCATCCCTGAGTTTGTCGATTTGGGGGCGAGTTCGAGGGAACTTGCCTACCACCGTAGGTCTGCACTTCTTCTGCCAGTAAGTTATTGTCTAACTGCATAGTGATTAATTAAAATAGTTTCAATCATTTGTGTAGTGTTGTAATGCAAAGATGGACAGATTAGCAATTTTTATTCTACTGTAACCAAACTGCGATGAAGAATAAAGAACTTAAACTGGAGCCAATATTTGAGGATTTGTCAATTTTCCTTCTATTGCAGTTCATCTAAGTAGTTTGTTAATTATAAATGGGAATAAAAAGGTCAAATATCCTGAGATTTCGAATTATCATTCTTGAAAAAGCCTTTCATTTAGAATTATAACACATGAAGAACAAGGTATCTTTCTGATTTAATAGAATGCAAGCAATTTATGATAATATTAATTAGGAATTGGTGGAAAAAAACTGAGGACTAGACCTCAAGAGAAGCGAAATATTGCGCTTGCCAAAAATAATTTAATAGATTTATCATTGCAATAAAATCATATTTAAGCTTATGGTGACTTCTTCTCGAACCAGAAGCAAACTAACTAAGCAACCTTAAGCAAGTGCGGCTCTAGGGTAAGGCAAATGAAGCCCTTGCCTTAGGCCCCAAATAATTAAGGCCCAAAAATAAGAAGCATTATTATATTATTATATAATATATATCCATAATTTATAGTTATGTAATTATTAATACAAGATTTCAAATTTTAATAATTTTTAACATTTGGTAGACATATGATTGTAAGCTAATCGAGTAAATTTTTCTCACTAAATTAAATAGTATATTTACCTTGTCATTAATTTTATTTTTTTTCTTTATGTATAGTCTTTTTTTATGGTTCTCGCGATTTTACTTTCAAATTTCAACTCAAATTCTCTAAATTAACTATTTCTTTTTGTCACATTTGATTTATCCACACACCAGCAAGTTCTTTTGTGCCTCATCTTTTTTAACTAAGAAATCTTCGAGACACGTGTCGCAAGGTTCAAAACACGATGAATAATGGTCTCATTCTTTACCCTTTTCACCTATGAGAAGAATTCAATACCATATGACGTGCGCCTAACTCATACATCATGAGTTGTGCTCTCACCACTATATCAAAATGATGTAGGATTTTTTTGTGTCTCAATATTATATAAATTTTGTAAAAGATATTTCAGGGTCTTTTTAATATATTTTGGTTTTAGGCCACCAGTTCTGTTCAATTATTTATAGACTACTGCCGCAACATGAACGCATTGTTCAACCAGCCAAGGGCGGCTCTAGGGTAAGGCAAGTGAAGCTCTTTCCTTAGGCACCAAAATAGTTATGGTCCAAAAATAAGAAGCACTACTATATTATTATGTAATATATACCCATAATTTATATTTATATAATTATTAATAAAAGATTTTAAATTTTCATATTTTTTAATATTTGGTAGACATAAGATTGAGTGAGTTAATTGGATAATTTTTTCTCATTAAATTAAATAATATATTTGCCTTCTCATCAATTTTATATTTCTTCCTTTATGTATATTCTTGTTTTATGATTCACACGATTTTACTTTCTAATTCAACTCAAATTCTCTAAATTAACTATTCTTTTTTGTCACATTTGATTGATCCACGTACTAGAAAGCAAGTTATTTTGTGCCTCATCTTTTTTAACTTAGAAATCTTGGAGACACGTGTCGCAAGGTACAAAACACGATGAAGAATGGTCTCATTATTTACCCTTTTCACCTATGAGAAGAATTCAATACCATATGACGTGCGCATAACTCATACATCATGAGTTGTGCTCTCACCACTATATCAAAATGATGTAGGATTTTTTTGTGTCTCAATATTATACGAATTTTGTAAAAGACATTTCAGGATCTTTTTAATATATTTTGGTTTTAGGCCGCCAATTCTGTTCTATTATTTATAGACTACTGCCCCAACATGAACGTATTGTTCAACTAGTCAAGGGCGGCTCTAGGGTAAGGCAAGTGAAGCTCTTTCCTTAGGTCCCAAAATAATTATGGTCCAAAATAAGAAGCACTACTATATTATTATGTAATATATACCTATAATTTATATTTATATAATTATTAATAAAAAATTTCAAATTTTAATAATTTTTAACATTTGGTAGACATAAGATTGAGTGAGTTAATTGTATAATTTTTTCTCATTAAATTAAATAATATATTTATCTTCTTATCAATTTTATTTTTCTTCCTTTATGTATATTCTTTTTTCATGGTTCACACGATTTTACTTTCTAATTCAACTCAAATTCTCTAAATTAACTATTCCTTTTTGTCACATTTGATTGATCCACATACCAGAAAGCAAGTTATTTTGTGCCTCATCTTTTTTAACTAAGAAATTTCCGAGACAAGTGTTGCAAGGTTCAAAACACGCTAGATAATGGGCTTACCCTTTATCCTTTTCACTTAAGGGAAGAATTCAATACCATATGACGTGTGCCCAACTCATACATCATGAGTTGCGCTCTCACCACTATATCAAAATGATATAAAAAAAATTTGTGTCTCAATATTATATGAATTTTGTAAAAGACGTTTCAGGGTCTTTTTAATATATTTTGATTTTACGCCATCAGTTCTGTTGAGCGCACTTAATTGAAAATCAACAGTTATTTACAGACTACTGCCCCATCATGAACGTACTTTTCAACCATCTTCATTCATATTTGGTAACTGAATGACACATTCACTGCCTTTAATGTTCTTCTCATTGTTGCCTTATCTTAAATGAGACTCTATAAATTTGATTGAGAATGACATGGGTGGACAAGTGGCTCTAGTAAGATACTAATAAAGCCTTGATTTAGGTCCCCCAAAATTTTGAATAATGAAATTTATAATTTATTTCAAATTAGAAAATATTAATGTTTGTAGAAAAAATAAAAAAGTACAAAAAAAATTAGTTAAAAAGAAAGAAAAATGTCTACTATTTAACAGTAAAAATATTTTTAAAACTTTGAATTAAACTACTTAACTCTTCATATTAGTAAATATATTTTTTACAACAATATCAAAGATAACATATTGCAAATACATGCCTAACATCTCATTCATTTAAATTATTCTTTTCTAATATAAATAATAATATTATTATGTAAAGTTAAAGACTTTATGTCATTTAAGAATATATACTACAAACAACAAGTATGAAAAAAATGTCAAGATTAATATTTTTGCACATATGTGTGTATACGTACGAATAAAAATAGTATAAGGTCTCTTATTAAAATTTGGCTTTAGGCCACTAATTTTATGGAGAACCAGCTTCATTCGCACATTTGATAACGTAATGACACACTCACTGCCTTTAATATTGTTGGATTATGGGTCATGGGTCGCTCCATGTGGGCTGACCCGACCCGATTAGGAGAGATAAGGGAGAGAGGTTAAGGGGAGTTAGGAGAGATAAGGGAGACAGGTTAAGGTAACTTACCACTAAACCACAAACACCCACAAAACTGAACGAGCAAAAAAAAGGGGTGAGTGGTGGGTTATCTTCCTTAACCGCTATTACTCTGCCTATTTATGTGAAGAAAAAATACATAACTAGGTACGGTAAGAATTTTCTCTTCTGTGACTCTCTTCTTCTCCAACGAAAAACACACACAAGCAAGGGCATCTAATTGCTGGAAGATTAACTTTATTTCCTAGTGATTCAAAGTTCGGTTTGGGGCAAATATTTCGGTGGTGAGTTCAACAATTCTTCCGCTGCGTTGACAGGTATGCTAATGTTGTTCTCGCCCCGCGATTATTTATCTAACAATGGTATCAGAAGCCATAGTTGTGTTCTTTTGATTAGAGCACACATCTTGATCTTGGAAAAAGAGGTTAAAAAGACCGGTAGTAACAACTTTATATTTGCAATTTCAAACAAGCAGAAATTATTTGTTTGAGACAAGAAGAAACGTTTTTTGACTACGGCTTGGGGGAAACAAGCAGAAACAATTTCAATTTTTTTTTCTTTCCTATTTATTTATGACCGAAAAGTCCCAAAATATGTTTTCTTGGAATTCCCTTTGCAGTATATCTCTTTTGAGGTCATAATGATTTATGAGTATCCATAATGGTTTATGAGTACTGTTGTTAACAGGAAGTAATGTGGCTCCGTATTCAAGTTGAGATATACCATGTCATATTAAAGGCATTATATTAATTTGCATATTTATGTAGTTGAACACAAATATTTGCACATAATTCAACAATGGTTACTCAAGAATTGCAGAAAAGCTGGAGATAACCATCTACTGAAATAATGATATACTCTTGTGTGCACGTTGTTAACAGGAATACCGAAAGGCTAACACCAAATTTTAAAACTTTGAAATATTTTCTTTTCTATTGACGATAAAACAGAAACACAATAAATAACCAATATCAATTAGTTCTATAGAGACAACAAAATGACAGAATCTTTGTAAATACTAGCCTTCTAGTTTTTTGTTTGTTTGTTTTGGTTCTCAATAAAGAGAAGGTAAAAAGCTACAGAATCTTTTGTTTAGGATAAGATTCTAAAATAGTGAATGATTGTTGAAAACCAGAATTTGGATTGTTACTTATTTAAAGTAATATCAATAAAAACTTCAATGGCCTTAATATATTTTAATATTTTCTTAAAATAGAAAATTAGTTTAGCATTAATCCCTTACATTGATATACTTCTACGAGTTATTGTGACATATGTTGTCACATTGGATGGTTGTAGCCATTATCATTATTTCCTTGGTCATATTTCAGATATGGCTGAACAGGGACAAGTTCGAATTACTCCAAGTGGGAGTTCTCGAAGTCAAGGAAGGGCACAACGTAGAAGGGTACGTCGTCGCAGGACTTATTTCTATAATGATTCAGACTCGGAGCCTAAAGTCATCAGGAATGTCCCAAGGGCGAAACAAAATGATTTAAGGGATTGAAGGGCTAAACGAAGGGAAAGAGAAAAGAAATTTAGAGAGCTTAGGGCTTTACTAGTTGAACATATTGGACATTATCAGTTTACCCGAGATGCACTAATTGATGCTATTGACGAAATTGTACTATATGATTGGGAAGCCTGAGCAATTTTAGTAGATTCACTTGGAGAACCTTTAGGTAATATTTTAACTGAAGTTTATCACGAGGTTTGGCCAAGTGAACCTTTTTGGGTTTATGTTCTTAAATTTGAAGTCGAGTGGGAGAACCGTCTCTATAACTACTTGTAAATACAACTACTTTTAATTAATGAAACTTTGTTATTTGTTTGCAAGATTACATGTCATTTTATTTGTTTGTTTTTAATGTGTGGCAATTAAAACAAGTATGACATGATATTGAAAATCTTGACGAGATACACACTATGAGAAATGATTTTATAAAATATTAGTTGAACATTTAGTTGTAGATGATGAATGGAAACGTAGTAACCTTTCGATTCTATACTAAGTGTTAAATTAATATTTTATTTAATTGATTTTCCTAAGTGTGTACATCACATGCGAGAATGATGAGTAATAAATACACTTGCATTATTGTTTCATTTAACAGACTATGGCATCAAAAACTATCATTGCTGACTTAAACAAGGGTGACAAACTGAACGGTTAAAATTATGATATTTGGAGCCATAAGATGTGGTATGTGCTGGAAGAGCAAGATGCCCTTGAAGCCATTAACCATGTCATAGTTTGCCCAGAGGAGGGTAATACTTCCCAACATAGGAGAGATCTTGAGGCTTACAATTCTTGGAAAAAGAAAGATGCCACTGCTCGTGGAATCATTGTAAGCTCAGTTGTGGATGATTTCATTCATGAATGTGAATAATTCCCTACTGCTAATGCCATTTGGGCGCATTTGAGAGAAACATATGGGGGTACTACTGTAACCCGCCTTAGACAGATGATTATCAAATTTGACACTTACAAAAAGCGTCATGACCACAGTGTCAAACAACACCTTAGGGTGATGTAAAACATGATAGCTCAACTCAAAGGTGCTGGTCATGTTCTCTCTGACGAGCAGCAGGTTCACGCAGTGATTTTGTCTCTTCCGAATAACTGGGAACATCTGAAGGTTAACTTGACCCACAATGATAGCATCAAAACTTTTGTTGATGTTGCCCGTCATGTGGAGCTTGAAGACGAGCGGCTTGGTGCTGATAAAGCTGTACCTAATGCCTTTGTAGCAGAATCAAGTGGTACAAAGAGATCAAGCTTCAAGCGCAAGAGAAAGTGGAAAAATGACGGAAAGGGTAAGGAGACCGGAGAAGGATCCTCCAAGAAAGGAAACAAGCCACATTTCAAGAAAGGAAAAAGGTTCTATAAGAAGAAAGACAAGAGCAAGATGAAATGCTACAATTGCCAAGTCCCAGGGCATTTTGCTCGTGAGTGCACTGAGCCGAAAAGGCAGCATTTAAAAAAGCATCTCTTAGTGCTATATATGTTTCTAGCACTGTTTTACTAACTGAATCTTATCCTGTGTGGATTGTAGACTCAGGAGCCACCGACCATGTGAGTCGTGATAGAGAAGCATTCATAGAGTTTCGTTGAGTTTCACCTGGATCAAAGCATGTATTTGTGGGAAATAATGCAAAGCTTGAAGTCAAAGGGATAGGCACTTGCAGAATGGACATGCGTGGTGGCCGATCTTTGATGTTGCATGATGTCCTTTATGTTCCATAGGTTCGACGAAACTTAGTCTCTGTGTCTGTTCTTCTAGATTTAGATTTCAATTTGAACTTTAGTCGCAGTGGTCTTAGAATTACTCAAGACAATGTTTTTTATGGTTTTGGACATCGTTATGATGGTTTTATTGTGTTAGATTGTAATCCTTCTACGTATAACTATTATGTTGACCGTTGTGTTATGGCATGTTATTCTAGTAACAATGATGTTGATGTTATTACATGGCATGCAAGATTAGGTCACATAGGGCAGGATCGAATGAATATATTGGCTAAGGAAGGACATTTGGGTTCTTTCTCTAAAATTAAAATGCCAACTTGTGAAAATTATCTTGCCGGAAAGATTACACGTAAACCATTTGGAAAGGCTAAGAGAGCCGATTTTCCATTGCAATTAATTCATTATGATATCTGTGGTCCAATGAATATGAGGGCTAGGTCTGGTGCTTTATATTTCATTACGTTCATTGATGATTTCACGCGCTTTGGTTATGTCTATTTGATTTCTCATAAATCTGAAGCACTTGAATGCTTTAAGAAATTTTTGAATGAAGTTGAGAATCAATTAGACAAAAGGATTAAGAGCCTAAGAACCGATAGAGGGCGTGAATATCTTTCAAAGAATTTGAAGAATTGTGCAATGAAAAGGGAATCACCAAACAGTTAACTATTTCGTACACACCTCAACAAAATGGTGTAGCAAAAAGGAGGGATAGAACACTACTGGACATGATAAGGTCCATGATGGCGCAGGAAAATTTACCTATCTCTTTTTGGGGAGATGCGTTATTGACTGCAACTTACATATTGAAAAAAGTGCCTTCTAAATCAGTTTCTTCCACTCCTTATGAGCTAAGGACTGGTCATAAACCGAACTTAAAGGATTTACGACCTTGGGGTTGTGCTGCATATGTAAAATATTCTTTTAGAAAGTTTGGTAAATTAGGTCCAAAAGGCAAGAAATGTATCTTTATAAGATATTAAGAACACTCCAAAGGGTATGTGTTCATTGGTGAATTAGAGGATGGGAGTGTTAGTGAGATTGAATCACGAGATGTCACATTTCTGAAAAATNAAAGGGTATGTGTTCATTGGTGAATTAGAGGATGGGAGTGTTAGTGAGATTGAATCACGAGATGTCACATTTCTGGAAAATGATTTTCCAAAGAAGGGCGAGGTGAAGAATAGTGAGCCTCTTTATGAAATGTTGAACTCAGATAGTCAGCAAGTGTCTTCTGACATAGTTGATAATCAAATTGATCAAGATATTATTCTTGATCCGAGTGGGAGTGGGAACTCTCAATCCCAAAATCCTTCTGACGAACCTGAATTTCAACTACGAAAGAGTGCCAGGAAAAATATACCCAAACGTACTTATGAAATTGAGGATTATATTTTCTTGGTATCTCCGACAGAAATGGATGAGCCAAAGTCTGTGACTGAGGCTTTATCAAGCCCTGGAAAAGATGAGTGGATGAAAGCAATGAAAGAAGAATTAGAGTCCATGAAAACCAACAAAGTCTGGGATCTAGTTGACCTTCCGCCTGGGCGTAGAGCCATTGGGAACAAATGGGTTCTCAAAGTTAAACACAAAGCGGATGGGTCAATAGAAAGATACAAGGCACGATTGGTGGCAAAAGGCTTTACTCAAGAAGCTGGAATAGATTATGAGGAAACATTTTCACTTGTTGTGAATTTTACCTCAATTCGCTTACTTTTGGCTATTGTTGCACGTTTGGATTTGGAATTACATCAAATGGACGTGAAGACAGCTTTTCTCAATGGAGAACTGAACGAAGAAATCTACATGGAACAACATATAGGCTTCATCATTAAATGCCAATAAAAGAAGGTCTGTAAATTGAAAAGATCTATTTATGGTCTGAATCAATCTTCAAGGCAATGGTATTTGAGATTTCACAAGGAGGTGATCTCATATGATTTCACAATGATCAATGCAGACCATTGCATTTATGTGAAGAAGTCCAATGGGATATTCGTAATTCTTTCTCTTTATGTGGACGATATTTTATTGGTCGGAAACAATTTGGAGTATTTGAAAACTGTCAAGTCATGGCTTTCAAAATCTTTTGACATGAAAGATATGGGCGAGGCAGACTATATCCTTGGAGTTAAAATCCAAAGAGACCGTTCCAAAAAGTTATTGAGTCTATCTCAAGAAACTTATATAAAGAAAATCTTGGAGCGTTTTCGCATGAATAGTTGCAAATCCATGGATACTCCTATAGCGAGAGGTGAAACTTTAAGCCTTGAAATGTGTCCCAAGACTGAAAATGAAAAAGAAGACATGTCTCGAGTTCCATATTCAAGTGCTGTCGGGAGCCTGATGTACGCTATGATGTGTACTCGCCCAGACATTTTTTATGCCGTAGGTCTGGTTAGCAGGTATCAATCCAATCCTGGAAGAGATCATTGGAAAGCTGTGAAGAGAATTTTCAGATACCTGAAGGGAACTGCAGATTATTCACTATGTTATAGTGGAAATGATTTATACTTGAGAGGATATACAGATGCTGATTGGGCTGGTGATCGGAATGATAGAAAATCAACATCCGGATATGCCTTCTTACTTAATGGTGGTGCTATATCATGGAAAAGTAAGAAATAAACCCGCACATCCCTTTCAACAATGGAAGCTGAGTTCGTGGCTTGTGCGTCTGTAGTACAAGAAGCTGTTTGGTTGAAGCGATTCTTTGAGCATTTGAATATTACAAAGAACTCTCAAGGTCCCATGACTCTATATTGTGATAGTCAAGCGGCTATTGCATATACAAAATATCCTAAGTATCACAGCAAGACCAAACACATTGACATCAAGTATAACTTTGTAAGAGACATGGTAGCAAGTGGAGAGATAAATTTACAATACGTTCCTATGCAAAGCATGATAGCTGATCCTTTTACAAAGGCAATATCTAGAGACCTGTTTGAGAAACATATTGTGGCTCTAGGTTTGCGAAGGTGTCACGACCCAAAATACCACCTTTCAGACCATGACTGCGTCTAACGTTGAACCTGCTAGACAAGCCAACGTACACAACATTTTGACCTCGATAAAACAACGTAACGGTATTAAAGACATTAACCTTCCAACCTTTACTGGAATATCTCGAATTCATTTACTTTCAACCATTACTGAAACATCCCAAATTACCTCAAAGTTTTACAGCAGAAAAATAATAATACTTCAAAAACGCATAATGAAAGGATAAAGACAATAACATCGCAAAAATTCCAAAACCGGGGTGTCACAACCTCACGAACTATCTAAACTGAGTGCTAAATACAGAGTCTTAAAGGAAATATATAATTGTCTTGGAACTAGGAGAAAAATTAATACAATAAGAGATCCAAATGCAGGAGAGAAACCAAGGCCCATGAACGCCAGCGGGTATACCTTGAAGCTTTGGGTGGACTGAAGGTGACTCCCTCAATGCGGTCCACTAGGTCTGGATGCGGGATCTGCACAACATTAAGAAGTGCAGTGTAGCATCAGTACAACCGACCCCATGTACTGAGTAAGTGCCGAGCCTAACCTCGGCCGAAGTAGTGACGAGGCTAGACTTGACA
>ML254173.1:12588-24269 GCA_005239495.1 Nicotiana undulata
AGACCCCATCCTAACACTACGTGTTCGCACCCCTGGGGACGCGTTCGCGTAGAAGCACTGTCCAGTGCTCCGCGTTCGCGTAGAGTAAAATCCCATGCCATAATAATTACCCTTCGCGTTCGCGAGCCCTTGGCCGCGTTCGCGAAGGGTATTACACCAGACACCAGCAAATTATAAAAAACACCAGATTTTTCATGCATTTCACATCCCGTTCGCTACCCGAAACTCACCCGAGCCCTCGGGTCTCAAAACCAAAAACACACACGACTCCCAATACATCCTACAGACTTATTCAAGCTTTTAAATCATCAAAATATCATCAACATCAGCAAATTAAACTTCAAATTATCATCAAAATCATCAAAATATCATCAAAATCAACAAATTAAACCTCAAAACTCATAGAAATTTCTTAAAACTTCATAAATCTTAACTCATCCGATTTTAATCCGAATCACGTCATTTCAAGTCCGTTTTACACCAAATTTCACAGATAAGTCACATTACATATAATAAACCTGTTCCGGGCTTCAAAACCATAATACGGGCCCGGTAACACGGTTTTCACATAATAATTCATTTTCAAAATCCTTTATTATTTCAGAAAACAATGTTCTTTAAAAATTCATTTCTCGGGCTTGGGACCTCGGAATTCGATTTCGGGCATACACCCAAGTCCCATATTTTCCTACGGACCCTCCGGGACCGTCAAATCACGGGTTCGGGTCCGTTTACTAAAAATGTTGACCAAAGTCAACTTTATTCAATTATTCAATTCAAAAATTCCATTTTTATCAAATTTTCACATAGCAGCTTCCCGGCTACCTGCCCGGGCTGCGCACGCATATCGAGGTGAGATTAACGGAGGCTTTCGGGGCTTCAGAACACAGATTTAGCTGGAATTACTTAGGATGACCTCTTGGGTCATCACAAAAGGATATGAACAAATTTATGTATTGTAAAATGACTTCAGTATTATAATATGCTCATCAATATTTGACTCCTGAATTTTTCTTATATCTCGTATGCATGTGATGAAAGTTTTGTTGATAAAGTGTATCGAACAAGTCGCGATATTGGCTCTCTCACACGAGCAATCGCCTCTTCCGTTAAGAATCGTGAAGAGATGAGACCTTATAGAACCTTGGATAATGCGGGGTTTTACTTACTTGTAGAGGTCGTTCTTGACAGCTTAGGAATTTCACTATTCGATTATGACTTGTTCTTGTAAGCCAGATACGAGTTTCTCTAAGAAGATGTTTTGAGGATTATTGAAGTGAGAAACTCGGGTTAGACACTTGAAGGTGTCTAGACCAAGATCTATACGGTGTTGGAAGATTAAAACAATAAGACACACGCGCCAATATAAGGTGAGAACACTGTGACATGTGTTTCATACCACGTGTGCTATCGACCATGGGATAATGGAAGAATGAATGCCTGCTTCTTCATTGTGTGAGATCCCAAACAAGTTAGAGTAACTTTTATTGAAATACCCTTTGACCTTTTACTGTCTCTTGAAATGCCAATCAGTGTTGCTACTTTAGTATACCACTAATAGCCATGATTGATTCGCAAATGCAGTGCCTGTCTAGGAAAGCAGTTGATTTGGAATGGAAAGATTCGAGTAGAAAGGGAAGACGACTAAAATTTAGTAATTTAACTTGTATTCATAGGTCGACCATTACACTTACCATGAGGGTATTGGGTGTAATTGTGGATACAATGTTATATGAGAACTCGAGTTTTCCTCTTTCGAGGATGAGGGATCGAATAAGTAGCTACTGCAATAGCGAATGATGTCTGGGTTATTGCGGGTAATAATATCCTCATGCTAGTAGTGAATCCTTTCCATATGTGATTGGATTTATACGTAGAGCTTTAGTACAACCTTTAATTGGTTTTGGAATTGTTCAGCTTTTTATGCTCGCAGGTCGCACCAATTATTTGCCAGTATGAACTGTGTGTCAAAGACATCGGTCTAGCCCACTATGAGCGAAGTGGGAGACGTTGGATTATGGGTCATGGGTCGCTCCATGTGGGCTGACCCGACCCGGTTAGGAGAGATAAGGGAGAGAGGTTAAGGGAAGTTAGGAGAGATAAGGGAGAGAGGTTAAGGGAAGTTACCACTAAACCACAAACACCCACAAAACTGAACGTGCAAAAAAAAGGGGTGAGTGGTGGGTTATCTTCCTTAACCGCTATTACTCTGCCTATTTATGTGAAGAAAAAATACAGAACTGGGTACGGTAAGAATTTTCTCTTCTCTGACTCTCTTCTTCTCCAACGAAAAACACACACAAGCAAGGGCATCTAATTGGTGGAAGATTAACTTTGTTTCCTAGTGATTCAAAGTTCAGTTTGGGGCAATTGTTTCGATGGTGAGTTCAACAATTCTTCCGCTGTGTTGACAGGTACGCTAATGTTGTTCTCGCCCCGCGATTATATATCTAACAAATGTTCGTGCCAATGTTGTCTTATCTTAAGTGAGACTCTATAAATTTGATTGAGAATATCATGGGTGGACAAGTGGCTCTAGTAGGAGATTAGTAAAGCCTTGATTTAGGTCCACCAAAATTTTAAATAATGAAATTTATAATTTTATTTCAAATTAGACAATATTAATATATGTAGAAAAAATAAAAATGTACAAAAAATTTATAAAAAAGAAAGAAAGGTGTCTACTCTTTACCAGTAAAATATTTTTAAAACTTTGAATTAAACTACTTAAATATTCATATTAGTAAGTTTATTTTTTTTACAACAATATCAAAGGTAACATATTGGAAATACAAGTCTAACATCTCATTTATTTAAATTATCTTTTTCTAATATAAATAATAATATTACTATGTGAAGTTAAAGATTTTGTGTCATTTAAGAATATATACTATAAACAACAAATACGAAAACATGTCAAGAATAATTTTTTTACATATAAGTGTGTATACGTACTAATAATAAAGTATAAGACCTCTTACTAAAATTTGGCTCTAGATCACTAATTTTATGGAGATGCCCTTGACATTAAGGAATAAAATATGAGTGCTACTCAGAACACATGCATAACATATTTTAGTACTTCTACCATCTTAATTTGATTGTCCACTTTTGATATGAGTCTATAATTAAGAGAACAGTTGATAATGTGAACTAATTCATATTTGTGGAGAAAGGCGTCAACATATTCTGACTAGCATTGTAGAAGAGTTGGATACTAGAACATAATATGCGGAGAAAATGTAACGCGGGAATTTTCTAACTTTTGTGGTATTTAAAACGTATTTTATATCGCATAAAATAATATTTGCATATCTTAATAAGTGAAGTATTTAATATCACCAACCAATTATCGTATTGATTATGTGACGTTTATCTTTTCTTACACGACTAGAGGTGGCAAAATTGTTAAAATAAAACAGTTATCCACCCATATTATTCATCAAAAAATGGGTTGGATAATAGAACATTTAAAAATGAGTCGAATATGGATAAAGAAACCATATTATCCACTTAGAAAATGGTTAACCAAATGGATAACCAATGGATAACTAATGTGTTTAACCTTTACATTTGTAAAGCCTCAAATTGGGGTTTCTCAAGTTTGGAAAATTAGAAATTCTCTCATAATTGATCATATTTAAGAAGTCATGGATAATATGGATATTATCCGTCAGATAAACTTATTTTTATCCGTCTCAAATACGAATCGAGTCGAATAATTTATCTGTTTTTTAAATTATCTGTTTTGACCCGTTCATATTCGATCCGATCCACTCATTTGCCACCCCTATCCACGACTAACCAATGTATGATCTTATAGATGAATTATATTTTCATTAATTGTTAAACACTACCAATCAAACAGACTCATTGGTTTCACAAGCCCATCATCCCTTGCCAATAAATCCACTTATCCACTATTGAGCTAGCAACGGACAAATTTTGGAATATCTGAATAAGAGAAAAAATGCATAAACAAGAATAGTGTTACGAAACAACAGAACAATATTGCTGAGAAAGAGAGGGAGGAGATTTTTATTGAATTTTGGGATGAATTACAATGGAATAGGACCACTTTATTTATAGGGGGAAAGTGACTTAGCCACCAAGTAACAAATCCTAGAATCTCTCTAGAATATAGACACTCATCATAAATAGAATTCTATTTATAACACTCCCCCTTGAATGTCTATTCAACAAATAATGTGCTTCGTTAAAACTTTAATTAAAATAAAACCCAATAGGAAAAAAAAATCTAGAAAAGGAAAAAGAGTACATATGTTTAAAAATACGTCTTTTTGTTGCCTCGTTAAAAACCTTGCAAGGAAAACCCAGTGGGACAAAACCTTGTAAGGGAAAAAGAGTGCAACGCGCATTAACTCCCCCTGATGAGAGAATCAATTCACATCCTTGAGCCTTCGCATCTCAATCTTGTGTATTAGCTTCTTGAATGTTGACTTCAGCAAAGATTTGATGAATAAATCATTCATATTAACTTCAATGAATATGTTGCACCTTGAAAATCCCCCCCTATCACATTATCATGCTTATAGTGATAGCAAGATATAAATATGCACAAATTGCAGTTATAATATGGTACTTCATGACCAAAAATTGTATATGCCTTAAGCGATTTAAATCCTTCAAGGATTGTCATATAAGTCATATAATAGACTTTAATTAGATGCATATCAAGTTTTCATGTCATGCTAGACAAATAAGATATCGAAAACTGATTGCACATACCATTGACTTTATATTTTCAAGTGTTTGAACTGAAGGTCCAAATACTTGTCTTTCATATGAAACCAATTCTATTTGAATTGCGTCTCTTCTATTTGGCCAATATTTTTGTATATGTATTCGATAAACTTAAGATCCCCATCTATACTTAGCGCTATGATAGATGTCAGCGACGAATATTTTATATCGGTTCAAACCTCCTTATGTCTCATAATGACATAACATAAAGATCTCTTCATTAATATATTCAGGTACTAGAATCTTGTGATGACCCAAGGGGTTATTTATTGAATTTAGACTCCGTTCTAGGCTTATTAGTCATAAAAAGATTAATTTTAACTATCTCGATTCGCGTGCGCAGTCCGGGCGTAAAACCGAAAAGCTTTTATGTGAAAATATAAGAAATAATCATTTTTAGAGTTAAAGTTTGGCTTTAGTTGACTTTGGTCAATATTTTAAGTAAACGGACCCGGATCCGTGTTCCAACAATCCCGGAAGGTCCACAGTAAAATATGGGACTTGGGCGTATGCCCGGAATCGAATTCCGAGGTCCCAAGCCTTAGATATCAATTTTTTAAAGAAATTGTTTTGCTGAATTATTAATGACATAAAGAAAAGAATCAACATTTGAAACCATTGGTATCGGGCCCGTATTTTGGTTCCGGAGCCCGGTACAGATTTGTTGTAGTATTTGAATACTATCTGTGAAATTTGGTGAGAATCGAAGTTTATTTGACGTGATTCGGACGTCCGGTTGAGAAGTAGTGAAAGTTAAGTGTTCTTGAGAAAAATGATGAGTTTTGAGGCTAACTTCATAGTTTTACATATTATTTTCATGATTTGATCGCACGAGCAAGTCTGTATGATGTTTTTAGACTTGCGTGCATGTTTGGTTTGGAGCCACGAGGGCTCGGGTGAGTTTCGGGATGTTTTTAACTTGTAAAAAAAAATCTGTTGTCATAACAGTTTCTGGAGCACTGGTGCTCCACGCTTAAAAAAAATTACAGCAACCATAACTTATTAAAACAACAACTCGGGCAGCAACCTTTTTCTTCATAGTTTTCGAACTACCAAGCCCTAGAGACGATTTTCTTCACCCAAGTTCATCCCCAAAGTGTTGATAATCAATTCTAAACTCTACTCTTTCAATTACCCATTATTTTTCATCACTTTTAAATCAAAAACTAAGAATTTTCATGATAAAAATTGAGGGTTTGGGTAGAATTAGGGAATTTTGTAAAAATCGAATCTTTACCTCGAATTGAGGTCGAATTTCGAAACTAATTATATATTTGGGTTCGTGGGTGAATGGGTAAACGTAATTTGGTCCGAACCCCGAGTTTAGACCACGCGGGCCCGGGTCGGGTTTTCACTTTTTTGAGAAAACTTAGGAAAAAATATAATTTTCAATAAAGTTAGTTCCTTTAGCCTTAATTAATGATATTGAGTTAATTATGATTAGATTCGAGCAAGTTATAGCAAGATTCTAAAGGAAAAGTTGTAATTGAGCAATGAGTGGCCTGCGAAATTGAGGTAAGTGTTTGGTCTAACACTTTGACTTGAGGGAATAGAAATCCCCACTTGTTTGCTATGTGAAATGCATGTGTGTGGTGTATAGGTGAGGTGATTAGTATCTATGCACCACCAAATTGCCTGTTAAACATTATCTCTTTCCCGTTTCAAATTTAATTGATTCCTGTCTTAATTGTTCTATGTTCATTATTGTTTCTATGACTATATGGCCTTGTTACATTATTTTTAAATATTGTTGTGGTTATTTTGGAAGAGTATTGGTTGTTTATTTGGTTCCCTTGTGGTATGTTCCTGTTGGTTTTATTTTTGAGATGATATTGATGAAGTTTGTAAGAAAATACAGTTCTTGTTTATAATTGTGGAGGCAAAAGTATTGTGAAAGGCTTGGCCTGAATTGTGAAATTTTTATAAATAAAGTGATATGATATGTCTGGTGGGAGCGGTGTACGCCGCAACAAGGAGTAATAAGGGTGGACATGTGGGATCGAGTTGCACGTCGCAACAGAAGGAATAAGGGTGATATATATATAGGGAGGATCAATAAAGGTGGACAGGTGGGATCGGGTTGCACGCCACAACAAGGAGTAACAAGGAAGAATATTCATGTTTACTGTTTATAAAATAAAGACCGGAACACTCATTGCTTTATTGTCGTTATTTCATATTCTGCTATTATTGTTATTTGAAGTGAAACTTGTTCTGTTTACGATTGTTGAGACAAAAATATTGTGAAGGGTTTTGACTTAAATGGTGAAATATTTTCATTAAATAAAGAGATGTGATTGTCTGGTGGTAGCGGGTTGCACGCCACAACAAGGAGTGATAAGGGCGGAAAGGTGGGATCGGGTTGCACTCCGCAACAGGAGTAATAAAGGTGATATATTTAGGGAGGAGCAATAAGGGTGGACAGGTGGGAGCGGGTTACACGCAGCAACAAGGAGCAATAAGGGAGGACATTTATATTTTTACTGAATTTCAAAGAAAATAAAGATTTGAAAAGCTTAAATGTTTATTTTACTATTCTTCATATTTTTGGCACTACTTTTATTTAAAGTTAAAGTTTGGAAACTTGGAAATTATTTGAGAAATTGGTTATAGCTGGGACCTGGAAAAGGCGGCTGAGTTATTTCATTGTTGTTGCAGTACTTAATTATGTATTTAGATTTCCTTCTTGCTCTATATTTATTGTCTCAGTTATATTTTTCTTGTTCGTGTAGAATTATTTTGTTGCGTTATTGTATATATTATTGTCACAGGTTATATGTTGTTAATGCCTCGTCGTAGCCTCGTCACTACTTCGTCGAGGTTAGTCTCGGCACTTACTCAGTACATGGGGTCGGTTGTACTGATACTACACTCTGCACTCTTGTGCAGATCCAGGTATCAACCAGCAATAGAGATATTGAGCGACTATTCATTTATTCGGAGACACGAGGTATATCTGCCGGCGTTCGCAGATCCCGAGAGTCTTCTCCTATTTTTATAAAATTATTTTATTATATTCAGAACAACTACACTATTTCTTTCAGCCCATTATTTGTAGTATTCTTTAGTAGTTCGTGCATTGTGACACCAGACCCTGGGGTAGTTTTAGAGTGACTTATATAATTAGTTCGTGGCTCGGTTTATTTTAGTGTTTATTATTTTATGTTTGGAATTATTCATCGAAAGTCGGTAGCTTAAGTTTATTTTATAACTTTTTATTATGTTTAAATGGATAATCAAAGGTAAATAGCTAATCGAACTCTAACATTGGCTTGCCTAGAAAGTGTGGTGTTAGGCGCCATCACGATCCCTAAAGTCGGGAATTTGAGTCGTGATAAATCTCCCATGAGATTTTATGAAGTATTATGTCATGTGATCTTCTAGATCACTTGCCTCCTTATTATGATCATTTTGATCATTTTCTCATCTTCTTTATCAAGAAGTTTATTTGAAACCGATTTGTCTATGTGATTTAAGCATACCATAGACTTTGTCCTTCTAGGACTTATTCTAATATGAGCATTTTCAGTGAGAATATAGTTACTTTCTTTGGGTCAGCAAATGCATCTGGCATGCTTTGCAATATATTGTAGATGAATTATCTTTTTATGAATTGCAAGTTCATATTATCTTATTCGAGGATCGAGATATATTAATAATAATAATTCATCCCATATAACTTTTTCTCAAATGTTTATTATCTCTCCCCCTCATGTTAGAAAAACTAACTTGCTTCCTCAACTTTGGGAACCCATCTTTGTGCGTTATGGTGTTAACAAAATATACATCGCACATCAATAATAATAAGATGTAATTATTTGGTTCCTGGCCCTGAACCACTTGTGAGGGGATAATGTAATATACTTTTGTGTATAACATATATCAAACTGATATATATAACTTTGTTCTCATAAGCAACAATTTAGCTATTAAGTGGAGGCGCTCAATAAATTATTTTGCTAAATCAATTGTGATGTAAACCAACTAATCAAGATGAACTGTCTTGAATAGAAAATCAGGAAATTATGCTCTAAATTAAATTATTGAGCAATTACCTAGCAAACACCAGGTTGCATGTTAATAATAATCGCACATGTAACCATCTCATAGATGCATCTTTATAAGGTATACATGGCAGGTGAATGGGCCCATATTCACCTTTTATATTTCCAGCATTCATGGGATTCAATCCCAATTTTAGTATACCTTTTAATTAATGAGAACAAGCAACATTAGAGAATTCGTAAATGCGTCTGCATTTGATTTGCTATTCTTTGCAAATGGATAATCTTTTGCACCTCGTTTTCATAAATAGATGTACGTGGATCAAGATGAGACAATGATGGATTTTTCCACAAAATTTCCCGCTTGGTTTCACTAATTTCTCCCCCTAATTTTGGGGAAAGTGTCTCATCGAATCGACAATCTGCAAATCGGGCATGAATAAATCCCCCGTTAATGTTTCAAGATAGCGAATAATGGAGGGCGATTCAAATCCAACATATATTCCTAACCTTCTTTGGGGACCCAATTTGGTGCGATATGACGGTGCTACAGGCACATATATTGTGCATCCAAAAATCCTTAAATTGGATATATTATGTTCATGACCCAAAACTAATTGCAACGGGGCATATTTATGATAATTTATCGGTCTGAGAAGAGCTAGCGTTGTTTCATGCAAAATGGCGTGACCCCAAACAGAAGTGGACAGCCTCGTTTTCATGAGTAACGGTCTTGCTATTAATTGCAGACGTTTAATTAAAGACTCTGCTAGGCCATTTTGAGTGTGAACATGAGCTACAGGATGTTTCACTTTTATTCCAATTGATAAGCAATAATCATTAAATGCTTGGGATGAAAACTCAACAGCATTATCAAGTCTAATATACTTAATTGGATTATCGGGGAATTGCGCCCGTAATCGGATTATTTGTGCCATTAATTTTGCAAACGCGAGGTTGAGAGATGACAATAGTCACACATGAGACCATCTAGAGGATGCATCTATTAAGACCATAAAATATCTAAACGACCCACTAGGGGGGTGAATAGGTCCACAAATGTCCCCTTGTATACGTTCCAAAAACGCAGGGGACTCAATCCCAACCTTTAATGGATGCCCATTTGAGTTTTCTATAATTCGTCTCTTCATAATTGATCCAGGATGTTCCAATCGATTATGCCAAAGTACAAAAGTATTGGAATCAATTACCTTTAGGTTTACAATAGAATGTGCTTCAATTGCACTAATTTTTGTCCAATACATGCCACAAGATAAAGATGAGAACTCCTCAATAACCCACTTTTGGCCGGATACATTCATGGTAATGATGAGACATTCAAGGTTATTCTCATCTATTGTCTCAATATGATGTCAATTTCGGCGGATATCTTAAAACTCAACAAGTTCCTGTTGGACTTTAAGCCATTGGGCTTTAAAGACTAGAAGTGTGAATTAGGAAATGGTGGGAAATAAAATGGAGGGAAATGAAAATTTTGAATCAAGCGAGCTTTGTCATTTATGACAAATGAACTTTGTACCACATTGGTGAAAGACAACTACACTTGTGTGTATAAATATAGGATCACTTCTTAGAGCTTTTAAAAGGAGTTGAAGAGAATCAAGCCTCGCGCCGTCGTCGTCGCTCGGCTTCGGCTTCAAATTTGGATTTGTCAAATAATCGATCGATAAGATTAAATTTTTGGACAAAATTTATTTAATTAATTATTTGATAATTAATTAAGTGCCAGTCAGTTAATTAACGGAATTGGCTGGAATGTATAATCCAAAATGCTGAACATTGCTTTTCCCTTCTGAACATACACCTCTTCCTGAACAGACATCACACCTCTTCCGACAATTGCCTATAAATTCTGAGGCATGGCTTCCTTTTCACTCACTCGAAAAATTCTGAAGATCCTGCATTCTACTTCGCAGTCTCTCTCTCAAATTCGTAAGTGTGATTTTGCTCCGTTCTTTGAGTTTGTTGGTATCCTGTAGTTTGTATTGCCACTGTTGCAGGAAGGTTTATTCCGTTTCATCCTGGGAGGATTTAATCCATTACCTTGGCAACTTGTAAGGGGGTTAAAATTCCTTAAGGACGCTCAAGAAAATTGTGGACTCGGAATATTTCTTATCGTTTACAGTTTTTCAGTTCCTTCTAACAGTTTTTCTAATTTCTATTTTAACACAGTAACGTCAACAAGCTTAAGGAATTTTAATAACGTTTCTGTGTTGAAATCTATATTAAACTGTTATTTATATTTTGTATACTAGTTTGGAGACTAAAGCTTTGGTGCTTTCTACTCCAATAACTGTTCTGTCTAGTTTAAAGTATATCAAAACTTTACCGGAATAATAAACGTACGGGTTTGAAGTATATAAAAACTTCACTATTTTTACGTGTTGTATGTTTGGTTTGGTATTCAGTTTGAAGATATCAAAACTTCACTGATTTAACAAAGTTCTGTTTGTTTCCAACTCTACAGAAACATGACAAATGAAATCCAAACTAATGGAAATGTTGCTGGAATGGGTGCTTCATCAAGTGTTGTTGCCTCGTCAAGACCAGCGCATACAATGGCACTGGCAAAAAAGCCCGGGAAGTTTTTCGGTATAGATTTCAAACGTTGGCAGATGAAGATGCTATTCTATCTAACTACACTAAGCCTGCAACGATTCATCAAGGAGGATGTTTCAGTCGTGGGAGAAGATACTCCTGAGGCTGAACGGTTTGTGGTAATTGAAGCATGGAAACACTCTGATTTCCTATGCAGAAACTACATTTTAAGTTGTTTGGAGGATGGCTGTAACGACCCGGTCTGTCGTTACGTAAAACCTGCATTATAGCTGTTGTTAGTGGCTTGTTATATGTTGGTTATTCTATTATTAATGTGTTAGAGTTGATAGGCTT
>MDKH01056758.1:0-11050 GCA_005239495.1 Nicotiana undulata
ACATAATGGATTTATTAACATCAATCATTACTCAATAAACCAATTCCAAAGCCTAATTATACAATCTCTATCATTCTTCAAAAAATACCACAATTCGACCCCAGGCCTGCTTGGTCCAAACACGAGGCTCAGACCAAAACCCGATTACCCATACCCCCACGAGTCCAAATATATAATTTGTTTTGAAATTCGACCCCAAATTGAGGTTGAATTACCCATAATCCCATAAACCCTACCTCTACCCCAAACCCCTAATTCCTACTTTGATTTTAAGATTTTAGGCCTAGATTTCTAGTGATTAGGGAAGGAAAATGGAAGAAATTGGTGTTAGGAACACTTACCCAAATGGTTATAGAGGAGAAAATGGCTTGGAGGTCTTCAATGGGGCTTGGAGAAGAAGAAGGAAGTGAAAATTATGAAAATCCCGTATGGTATTCTGTTTTTGGGGTATTTTAATAACTGGGAAAAAATACCCTTCGCGTTCGCGAGCCCCTGGCCGCGTTCGCTGAGCCAGGTCCGCGTTCGAGAAGGTCTGACTTCCTATTCCTCCGCGTTCGCGAGCCGACGCCCGCGTTGGCCAAGAATAAAACTCCCCTACCCCCCGACCTCTCCCTAAGCCTTTGCGTTCGCACCCCTGGGGACGCGTTCGCGTTAAAGCACTTTCCAGTGCTCCGCGTTCGCGTCTTCCTCTACGCGTTCGCATAGAGTAAAACCCAGGACACCATTATTTACCTTTCGCGTTCGCGAGCCCTTGGCCGCGTTCGCGAAAGGTATTACACCAGACACCAGCAAATCATAAAAAGCACCAAATATTTCCACTTTGCACACCCCGTTAACTACCCGAAACTCACTCGAGCCCTCGGGTCTCAAAACCAAAAACACACACGACTCCCAAATCATCCTACATACTTATTCAAGAATTTAAATCACCAAAATATCATCAAAATCAATGAATTAAACATCAAAATTCATAGAATTTTCTTAAAACTTCATAAGGTTCAATTATTCCGATTTTTATCCGAAACGCGTCATTTCAAGTCCATTTTACACCAAATTTCACAGATAGCTCATATAACATATATTAAACATGTTCCGGGCTCTGGAACCATAATACAGGCCCGGCAACACAGGTTTCACATCGAGGTTCATTTTCATAAGCCTTTATTATTTTCAGAAAACAATTTTCTTTAAAAATTCATTTCTCGGACTTAGGACCTCGGAATTCGATTTCAGGCATAGGCCCAAGTCCCATATTTCCCTATGAACCCTCCGGGACCGTCAAATCACGGGTCCAGGTCCGGGTCCGTTTACCAATAATGTTGACCAAAGTCAACTCTATTCAATTAATTATCATAATTTCAATTCTTTATCAAGTTTCCACATGACCTCGGAATTCGATTTCGGGCATAGGCCCAAGTCCCATATTTCCCTACGAACCCTCTGGGACCGTCAAATTACGGGTCCGAGTCCGTTTACCAAAAATGTTGACCAAAGTCAACTTTATTCAATTAATTATCATAATTTCAATTCTTTATCAAGTTTCCACATGAAGGCTTCCCAGCCACGCGCCCGAGCTACGCACGCACATCGAGGTGAGATTAACGAAGGCTTTCGGGGCCTCGAAACACAGTCATAATCAAATTTACATAGGATGACCTTTTGGGTCATCATAATCTCCACCTCTAAAACAAACGTTCATCCTCGAACTGACATAGAAAGGTACCTGAATCGGGGAAAAGATGGGGATATCAGCTTCGCATATCGGACTTGGACTCCCAGGTCGCTGCCTCAATAGGCTGACCTCTCCGAACACGAACCGAAGGATAACTCTTCGATCTCAACTGACGATCCTGCCGAGCCAATATGGCTACCAGCTCCTCCTCGTAAGACAAATCCTTGTCCAACTGGACACCGCTGAAGTCAAGTACATGAGATGCATCCGCAATATACCTCCGGAGCATAGGCACATGAAACACCGGGTGCACGGCTGACAAACTAGGTGGCAAGGCAAGTCTGTAGGCCACTTCTCCGACCTTATCCTAAATCTCGAATGGACCAATGTACCTAGGGCTCAACTTGCCCTTCTTCCCGAACCTCATCACGCCCTTCATAGGCGACAGTCGAAGGAATATCCGGTCTCCTACCATAAAGGCCAAATCTCAAACTCTACGATCCGCATAACTCTTCTGCCTGGACTGAGCTGTACGAAGTCTATCCTGAATAATCTTCACCTTGTCCAAGGCATCCTAGACTAACTCGGAACCTAACAACCTAGCCTCTCCTGGCTCAAACCATCCGACTGGAGACCGACACCGTCTACCATACAACGCCTCGTACGGAGCCATCTGAATGCTCGACTAATAGTTGTTGTTGTAGGCAAACTCAGCTAAAGGCAAGAACTGGTCCCATGGACCACCAAAATCAATAACATAAGCCTGCAACATATCCTCCAAAATATGAATAGTACGCTCGGACTATCCGTCCGTCTGAGGATGAAATGTTGTGCTCAAATCAATCTACGTGCCCAACTCTCACTGAAATACTCTCCAGAAATGGGAGGTAAACTGAGTACATCTGTCTGATATAGTGGATAAGGGTACACCATGCAATAGAACAATCTCTCTCATATGTATCTTTGCAAACTTCTCCGTTGAGTATGAAACTGATACCGGAATGAAGTGCGTTGACTTGGTCAACCTATCCACAACAACCCAAACCACATCAAACATCCTCTGAGTCCGTGGGAGTCCAACTACAAAGTCCATGGGGACACGCTCCCACTTCCACTCAGGAAGCTGAATCTGCTGCATCAAACCACCGGGTCTCTGGTGCTCGTACTTAACCTGCTGACAGTTCAAGCACCGAGCTACATAAGCTACAATATCCTTCTTCATCCTCCGCCACCAATAATGCTGCCGCAAGTCCTGGTACATCTTCGCGGTGCCCGGATGAATGGAATATCGGGAACTATGGGCCTCTTGTAGTATCAACTCACGAATACCATCAACATCAGGTACACAAATATGGCCCTGCATCCGCAGAACTCCCTCATCATCAACTGTAACCTGCTTGGCACCTCCGTGCCAGACTGTATCTCTAAGAACACATAAATAACGATCATCATGTTGCATGGCCCGAATAAGGTCATACAATGAAGAACAGGCCACGGTATGGGCCAACACACTGCTAGTCTCAAAAACCTCCAACCTCAAAAATCGGTTGGCTAAAGCCTGAACATCCAACGCAAGAGGTCGCTCTCCGACTGATAAATAAGCTAGACTGCACATACTGACTGACTTTCGTCTCAAAGCATCAGCCACCACATTGGCCTTCCCCGGATGATAAAGAATGGTAATATCATAATCCTTCAGTAACTCTAACCACCTTCTCTGCCTCATGTTCAACTCCTTTTGCCTGAATAGATACTGTAAACTCTTATGATCCATAAACATCTCACAAGGCACACCATACAAGTAATGCCTCCAAATCTTCAACGCATGAACAATAGCTCCAAGCTCCAGATTATGAACGAGATAGTTCTTTGCATGAATCTTCAACTGACAAGAAGCATAGGCTATAACTTTGCCATCCTGCATCAACACTGCACCAAGCCCAACCCGTGAAGCATCACAATACACGGTATACGGTCCTGAACCTGTGGGCAAAACTAACATTAGTGCCGTGGTCAAGGCCGTCTTGAGCTTCTGAAAGCTCGCCTCACACTCATCTGACCACCTGAACTAGGCACACTTCTGGGTCTACCTGGTCATCGGGGCTACGATAGATGAAAAGCCCTCCACAAATCGGCGATAATAACTTGCTAATCCCAAGAAACTCCGAATCTTTGTAGCTGAAGTGGGTCTAGGCCAATCTTTGACTGCTGAAATCTTCTTGGGATCCACCTGGATACCCTTTGATGAAACCACATGGCCTAGAAATGCAACTGAACTCAACCAAAACTCACACTTGGAGAATTTGGCATACAACTGACTATCCCTCAAAGTCTGGAGGACGACTCTAAGGTGCTACTCATGCTCCTCTCGGCTGCGAGAGTATGTCAATATATCATCAATCAAAACAATAACGAACGATTCCAAATAAGGCCTGAACACTCGGTTCATCAACTCCATAAAAGCAGCGGGGGCATTTGTCAACCTGAATGACATCACCAAGAACTCATAATGCCCATAACGAGTGCGAAAGGCCGTCTTAGGTACATCAGACGCCCTAATCCTCAGCTGATGGTAACCAGATCTCAAGTCTATCTTGGAAAACACTGTAGCACCCTGAAGCTGGTCAAATAGATCATCAATCCTCGGCAGAGGATACTTATTCTTGATAGTAACCTTATTCAGCTGCCGGTAGTCAATACACATCCTCATTGAGCCATCTTTCTTCTTAACGAACAACACTGGAGCACCCCAAGGAGAAACACTAGGCCTAATGAAGCCTTTATCCAACATATCCTGCAACTGATCCTTCAATTCCTTCAACTCTGGCGGGGCCATACGATATGGCAGAATAGAAATGGGCTGAGTGCCCTGAGCCACCTCGATACAAAAGTCAATATCCCTGTCGGGTGGCATACCCGGCAGGGAAAACCTCTGGGAACTCACGAACCACAGGTACAAACTCCATAGAAGGAACCTCAGCACTAGAATCACGAACATAGGCCAAAGAGGCCAAACAACCCTTCTCAACCATACGCCGAGCCTTCATATAAGAAATAACTCTGCCAGAAGAATGATTAGGAGTCCCTCTCCACTCCAAACGAGGAACACCTGGCAACGCCAAGGTCATTGTCTTGGCATGACAGTCTAGAATAGCATGATAGGGGGATAGCCAATCCATCCCCAATATAACATCAAAGTCCACCATATCCAGAAGCAAAAGATCAACCTGAGTCTCCATACCACCAATAACTACTAAGCAAGCACGGTAGACTCGATCTACCACCATAGAATCACCCACTGGGGTAGACACATATACAAGAGCACTCAGGGAATCACAGGGCATGCTTAAATAAGGGGCAAAATATGAAGACACATAAGAGAAAGTAGAACCTGGATCGAATAACACCGAAGCATCTCGGCTGCAAACTGATATCGTACCTGTGATAACTGCGTTAGAGGCCTCAGCCTCAGGCCTAGCCGGAATAGCATAGCATCAGGGCGGAGCCCCTCCAACCTGCACATCTCTAGGTCTACCTGCTATGGGCTGACCCCTACCTCTCATGACCTGCCCTCCACCTCTATGAGTCTGACCTCCACCTCTAGCACCACGACCACCCTTAGCTGGCTGAAGGGGCGAGGGTGCACCTGATGCGGGAACCATGGCACGGGAACCCTGATACTGAGAACCACCAAAATCTCGGGAGCAAAACCTGGAAATATGCCCCATACCATCGCAAGTGTAGCAAGCCTTCGGCTGCTGAGAATACTGACCCTGGAACTGTCCCTGACGACCAGAATAACCACCCTGAAGACTCTGAATCGGTGGTGCACTGAAGAGAGCTGATGGTGCACTGCGGGATACTTGGAGTGCTGACTGATAAGGCCTAGGGGGATGACCTCTGCCAAAGAAATCTCTGCCTCCAGATGAGGCACCACTAAAATGGCCGAAATGACGAGGTCTCTTTTCAGACCCCTGACCACCACCCTGGGATAATACCATCTCAATGCGTCTGGCCACATCGGCTGCATCCTGAAAAGAGATATCAGTACCCGTCTCCCTGGCCATCTGAAGTATGTTAGGCTGAGCCAGACCCTCAATAAATCTCCGAACCCTCTCCCGATCAGTGGGAAGTATCATAAGTGCATGCTTGGCTAGAGTGATGAACCTGGTCTCGTACTGAGTGGCAGACATAGATCCCTACTGGAGGCGCTCAAACTGCCTCCGAAGATCCTCTCGCTGAGTAATGGGAAGAAACGTCTCCAAAAATAGCTCGAGAACTGAGCCCAAGTCAATGGTGCAGACCCAACTGGTCTGATCAGGAAATAGTCTCTCAACCAAGTCTTGGCTGCGCTGGAAAACCGAAAAGTAGCAAAGTCAACTCCATTGGACTCCACAACGCCCATGTTCCGAAGAACCTCATAACAGTTGTCCAAATAATCCTGGGGATCCTCTGATGGTGCACCAGCAAAAGTAGCAGTGAATAACTTAGTGAACCGATCCAGTCTCCATAGAGCATCTGCTGACATAGCTGCACCCTCGGCTGCCGGTGCCACAATACCCGGCTGAGCTACTCCAGCTGTCTGAGGTGCTGGAGTCTGAAACTGAGTGGCAACCTGCTCTGGGGTATGAATAACAGGAGTCTGGGTCCCTCCCCCAGCCTGAGAACCAGCTGGTGCAGTAGGAAGTAGACCGACCTAAGACACACTCTCCATAAGTCCCACCAAGCGGACTAGAGCGTCCTGAAGCACTGGGGTGGCAATGAACCCCTCCGGGACCTGAGCTGGTCCAACTGGAACTGTCAGGGTAGGAACCTCACCAGAAAAGTCTACCTGTGGGTCCTCTACTGGGGCTGCTGCTCTGGGCCGAACCCTGCCACTGCCTCGGCCTTTGGCACGGCCTCGACCTCGGGCCCTCGTAGGAGCTGCAATAGGAGGATCAGGCTGCTGATCGGTCGATGAGGAAGCACACGTCCTCGCCATCTGCGAGAGAGTAGAATAGAGACTCAATTAGTGTTTAGAATTCAAATGGCACGACAAAGAATGAAAGATATGAAGTTATTCCTAACTTTGCAGCCTCTGGGGACAAGTACAGACGTCTCCGTACCGATCCCTCAGACTCTACCAAGTTCGTCCGTAAGTTGTGAGACCTAAGCAACCTAGGGCTCTGATACCAACTTGTCACGACCCGAAATCCCACCTTCGGGCCATGATTGCGTCTAACGTTGAACCCTCTAGACAAGCCAACGTTGAACTAAATAAAACTCATTAACAACTAAAACGAACAAGATAACTAAGGCATCGATGGTCAACAATATGAAGGTTAAAAAATCACCACAAATAATATAGCAACTTCGAAATAAAACCCGTATACATATCCCAGAACTGGTGTCACATACTCACGAGCTGTCTAAGAGATTACTAAATACAAAGGTCTGAAATAAGTACATATGACTGTCTTTGAAACTATAAGATAAGACAGAGCTGAAAGTGAAGAGTAGAAGGTGACGCCAATGCCCACGAACGTCTACCGGTCTACCTCGATGTCTCCTATATGAACTGATGAAACAAATAACACAATAACTCCCCATGTCAAGAAACAACATCAAGGTATCACTTCTAAATCACCAATTACTCATAATACAGAGAATATTAAGAACACGGTATGATTCATCACGTTTGACCTACGGGCATGCTTGACCGCAACATATAGGCACTCGTCACCTCACCTATACGTTGTACATGAATTACACATAGCAAACAAGACTCTATACCTATTCCCTCAAGCAAAGGTTAGGCCAAACACTTACCTCGGCTCCAAAATGCAAGTCAAGCCTCAATCACAACCTTTCCTCTCCAATCCAACTCTGAATCGATAATATCTAGACATAATGGATTTATTAACATCAATCATTACTCAATAAACCAATTCCAAAGCCTAATTATACATTCTCTATCATTCTTCAAAAAATACAACAATTCTACCCCGAGCCCGCTTGGTCCAAACACGAGGCTCGGACCAAAACCCGATTACCCATACCCCCACGAGTCCAAATATATAATTTGTTTTAAAATTCGACCCCAAATTGAGGTTGAATTACCCAAAATCCCATAAACCTTAACTCTACCCCAAACCCCTAATTCCTACTTTGATTTTAAGATTTTAGGCCTAGATTTCTAGTGATTAGGGAAGGAAAATGGAAGAAATTGGTGTTAGGAACACTTACCCAAATGGTTATGGAGGAGAAAATGGCTTGGAGGTCTTCAATGGGGCTTGGAGAAGAAGAAGGAAGTGAAAATTTTGAAAAACCTGTATGGTATTCTGTTTTTTGGGTATTTTAATAACTGGGCAAAAATACCCTTCGCGTTCGTGGGCCCTTGGCCGCGTTCGTGAAGGGTTAGCTGCTGGGACCTACGCGTTTGGCGAGCAAGGCCGTGTTCGCGTAGAGTAAAACCCAGGCCACCATTATTTACCCTTCGCGTTCGCGAAGGGTAATACACCAGACACCAACAAATCTTCAAAAGCACCAGATTTTTCCACTTTGCCCACCCCGTTAACTACCTGAAACTCACCCGAGCCCACGGGTCTCAAAACCAAAAAGACACACCACTCCCAAATCATCCTACGGACTTATTCAAGCATTTAAATCACAAAAATATCATCAAAATCAATGAATTAAACCTCAAAATTCATAGAATTTTCTTAAAACTTCATAAGGTTCAATTATTTCGATTTTTATCCGTAACACGTCATTTCATGTCCGTTTTACACCAAATTTCACAGATAGCTCACATAACATATATTAAACTTGTTTCGGGCTCCGGACCATAATACGGGCCCGGCAACACAGGTTTCACATCGAGGTTCATTTTCATAAGCCTTTATTATTTTAAGAAAATAATTTTCTTTAAAAATTCATTTCTCGGACTTGGGACCTCGGAATTCGACTCCGGGCATACGCCCAAGTCCCATATTTCCCTACGGACCCTCCGGGACCTTCAAATCACGGGTCCGAGTACGTTTACCAAAAATGTTGACCAAAGTCAACTTTATTCAATTAATTATCATAATTTCAATTCTTTATCAAGTTTCCACATGAAGGCTTCCCGGCCATGCGCCCGGGCTGCGCACGCACATCGAGGTGAGATTAACGAAGGCTTTCGGGGCCTCAGAACAAAGTCATATTAAAATTTACATAGGATGACCTTTTGGGTCATCACAAACCTGAACCTCAAAAGCCTCAAAACCCAGTAATCATCATGCCACTACCCACGCACCTGCAAACCAAAACTCAAGGGTCTTTACAAAAATGCACGTTCTTCAGATATGATATCCAATAATACCAACCTTCTATTAACTTCTGATATCCATCCAGGAGAAAACCATAATGTACAATATATACTTTATGCCCATACCAGCCAGCCGACTCAAGCCGTTGCCGAAATCATCGAGAACTCTTCGAGATCCGTCCGCACGTAACTAAACCATTAGGACCGCATCTTTCCAACTCAATCGAACCACATAAACCGTCCAACCCAAGAATACTACCACAAATGCCGGTAGGGAATTCCCATTCAAAAAGGACCAAATACTTCCATTGCTCTATTGACCCAACACCACAGAGCTGACCTATTTCTTTGGTTACTTCTAGTCTTTCCTCTGAGGTAACACTTCTCCCTATCGATACACAACTACCCCAGCCAAAACTCATTGCAGAAAATCCTAGTACAATACACGTAGCCAGCAACTCATAAACCAATGTATCTCCCTTGAAGCATCCCATGATCCCCCGACCGAGATGCCCACGCTGAATAGACTCATCCCATGCAAGATCTCATTTATTAGCCATATACATATTTCGGGAACCTTCCAATACCATCTATATACACCTCTTAGGTCAAAACTGAGGTAATACCTAACTCTGCAATCTGAATGCCGCTAGTACACCCCCTTCCCCCCCCCCCCCCCCCCCCCCCCCCACTTGGCCCGAAGCCATAGAAAATAATATTTGATGATCCACAAAACTAACCTTCACAGCTCGATAACACGAATCACAAGGTACTCAATTCATCCACTAAGCGCATGTCCATTCTCGCGACCGTCAAACTCGCTTCCTTCAGTTCCTTGAATGACAATATATACCTTCCTCTGAGTAGAAATTTCATATGAACCACATATTCTCCAATACCACCGACTATCCTCAATTAACATCCACCTCGTGACCCCACCACAATCTCGACGACTAATCAACTAATTAAACCTTCCCAAGCTCGTGCTCATCCACCAGATGCCGAAACCCGCTGCACCTCCATGTGAACAACTGAATAGTCTCTCAATACCACTGTATCTTCAGTCTAGACGACATGTTGAGACAATGTCTGAGCATCCCTGACTCCCTCGTAGCCCGTCTGTAGCATCATGAACCACTGGCGTATAGCAGACACTGAGAGTTCAGTATCATACATGAGTGGATGTAAAGGAACATAAGTTATATGCTTCGAGTTGAATCAATATCACACGATAAGTAATGAAAGAAGGGAGATTATCTCAATAGTACTATAGCCTCTCAAAGATAAGTACAGACGTCTCCGTATCGATACACAAGACTCTACTAAACCTGCTTATGACTTGTAGCACCTATGAACCTAGAGCTCTGATACCACCTTGTCATGACCCAAAATCCCTCCAAAAGAGTCGTGATGGCACCCAGTCTCTAAGACTAGGTAAGCCTAACATTAACAGAAATAACGAAAATATTTACTAACTTCGAACAATTCCAAAATAGAAATCTCTAAACAATTTATAATCCCAAAAACGGTAGTACAAGTCATAAGCCTTTCTAGGAATAGTTGTGCAAAATGAATACATCACTGTTCCAGAACAACAAGGAAACAATGAAAATGATTACAACTGAAGGTGACTCTGAGGCTACGAACGCAGCAGCAGGTTTACCTTGAGTCTCCACAGCAACAACTCGTACAACCGCTATCGACCAAATACCTGTATCTGTACAAAAATGTACGAAAGTGTAGTATGAGCACACCACAGCGGTGCCCAGTAAGTATCAAGACTAACCTCAGTTGAGTAGTGACGAGAAACAATCAGGACACCTACTGGTCAAATAGATTGAACAGGATATGATAATAAATTATCAAGATAAAGATAACATAGAAATGTCAATAGCATGGAGAGATCAAACTACAAATAGTAGAGACAATAAAAGGGAAACACGGATGGTAACGAAAGATAACCAAATAAATTAACACCAACATAGTTGGAACACAGACAAGTAAATATGTGCTCAAATAAAGAAGGTGATGTTAAATACATCAATCACATCATTTCTAATACACAATCCCGACCATCTCAATCCTCGGTG
>ML254176.1:2111-29091 GCA_005239495.1 Nicotiana undulata
TAAAAATTCATTTCTCGGGCTTGGGACCTCGGAATTCGATTACGGGCATACGCCCAGGTCCCATATTTTCCTACGGACCCTCCGGAACCGTCATATCACGGGTCCGGATCCGTTTACCAAAAATGTTGACCAAAGTCAACTTTATTCAATTATTCAATTCAAAAATCCCATTTTTATCAAATCTTCACATGGAAGTTTCCCGGCTACCTGTCCAGGCTGCGCACGCATATCGAGGTGAGATTAACGGAGGCTTTCGAGGCCTTGGAACACAGATTTAGCTGGAATTACTTAGGATGACCTTTTGGGTCATCACAGTTTCTTGACAAACAACACTGGAGCACACCAAGGAGAAACACTAGGCCTAATGAAGCCTTTATCCAACAAATCCTGCATTTGCTCCTTTAATTCCTTCAACTTTGCTGATATCGAGATATGATACTTGAAGACCTCGCAATTATCTAAAATAATGTGTCCTATCTAACGACACTTGGGCGGGCACCTATCTTGTAGGTTAAGGCTCCATAATTGGCATGAATTGGCGAATTACGCACAGATGGTTAATTAGTTTATTCATTTATTTATTTACCTATTAATATTATTATTATTACCCTTATTTCGTACATAATTAATAAGTTTAACAAGCATGAATCCCTATCCGTACTAAAGTAAGGAAAGAAAACAAAACAAAATTTTAATTCACAAGGGAGAATTTTTAAACACAAAGATCTCGTCTTTACATAGCTTCCACCGCAGCTCGTAGCCCGGCTAAAACATACCAAATCATAATGACACGCGAGGATCTCGTCCTCAATCCTGAATCACAAGCAATATGCATATCGTGCCAATCGAAACATTTCATTTCCTTCATTTAAATATTTCCCGTTAAGCAAAATTTCAACACGTAATGGTAAACACAATTATCCCCATAGAATTTCTCAATACAAGTATTCACATAAGTAGATTTTTAGAGTTACGAAGCTCACCCGAAAGTGGGGCATATTAGGAGAATTTTATTAGATATGCATAACCGAATTAAGTTCATAAAATCATTACTTATATTAATTAGAGATATTCTTTTTAATGAAACCATTTAATGTAACGATCTCATCCATACCATAGAAAATATATCAACAGAATGGGTCTCCACCTCTAGGAATCTAACCTCCACTTTCGACATTCCGACTCCTTTTTCCCTAGGTGGTCATGTAGTTGAGTTGTAGCTGCAATGGGGCACGTAGCCTGAGTGCTTTGATGAAATATGACCCTCCCAAGTCTAGGGAAATTTCTACCACTAGCCGACATAAAGTATCATCCTGCTCTGAGTCGTCCAAAATTTACAATCATTTTTGAGTCCTGTAATGAGTCTGGGGACTCGCCCTCTGGCTATACGAACCAATGTAGGAGTATGACGGGTTAACTTATCAAACCTAATGGCATATTCTGATACCGTCTTATGACCCGGCACAGCCGTGACTTCCACGCTGAGTAGACCTTTTGTAGACTTCAAGTTGTTTGAATAACTCCTTTGGTACTGAGGTATAGGGTTATTAAGGAGGTAGACGTACCAAAATTCCCAGCTTTATCTCTTGCAAAATCCCCGGCCTTATACATTCCAAACCAAAACCGATATGACACGTGGCCTCGCAATCTATTCCTTGACAGTGGATTTCCACACATGGCACATGTCATGGTCACAATACCTGATAATCCACGATGTTAAAATTCACAGCTCATATAAATCAACTATGTTGCTTTACACTTATTCCCATGGTGTGCAATACTTCCTGGAAGCGGAACGGAAAATCATGTGGGTCTTCAAAAGATATACCACTGAAATGGAGTGGAACTTGTTTGGTAACTTGCCCAACCTCAATAAACGGACTAGTGCATCCTGTAACCATGGAGTAGCTATAAATCCTTCCGGAATCTGATCTATTCCACATATACTGACTGAGCTAGAACCTCCGCATCTAGATCCATTTGAGACTGTACAATAAGTGCTGATGTTCGAGCTTTAGACTGCACTCTGCTTCTGTCTCTTCCCTTGATCGTAGTTGTCATTGAGGCTTTCTCTCTTGTCCGGTCGTAGACGCTTCACATGTTGTCGAGATTATTGAGAGGACAAGAGTAGGCAAGTTCAATCATCAATGATAGAATAAATTCGCACGATGGAGATGAAGAAATGTGGAGTTATTCCTAACTTTGCAGCCTCTNCAAAAGTAAGCAAGTTCAATCATCAATGATAGAATAAATTCGCACGATGGAGATGAAGAAATGTGGAGTTATTCCTAACTTAGCAGCCTCTGGGGGATAAATACAGACGTCTCCATACCGATCCCTCAGACTCTACCAAGGTTGTCCGTGAGTTGTGAGACCTAAGCAACCTAGTGCTCTGATACAAACTTGTCACGACCCGAAATCCCACCTTTCAGACCGTGACTGCGTCTAACGTTGAACCTTCTAGACAAGCCAACGTAACTACACGTTAATATTTTTAAATCAATCCAACAGTAGTAAAATTTAATACCCTTCAAATCTTAACTGAAATAACCAAAATATGTTATAACTTTAACAGCGGAAATGTAACAATACCCTGAAAATGCGTAATGACATAGTAAAGATAACAGCATCGCATAATCCCAAAACCGGGGTGTCACAACCTCACTGACTATCTAAACTGAGTGCTAAATACAGATTCTGAAAAGAAATATATGATTGTCTTGATACTAGGAGAAAAGTAAGACAATAAGGAATCCAAATGCAGGAGAGACACCAAGACCCACGAACGCCAGCGGGTATACCTTGAAGCTCTGGGTGGACTGAAAGTGACTCCCTCAATGCGGTCCACTAGGTCCGGATGCGAGATCTGCACAACATTAAGAAGTGCAGTGTAGCATCAGTACAACCGACCCCATGTACTGAGTAAGTGCCGAGCCTAACCTCGGACGCAGTAGTGACGAGGCTAGACTTGACAATAACGATAACCTGTCCTATTCTACAGCAGGTACCAGGGATAATACAAGGCAAGAGATAAGCAGACAAGTAAGGGATACGGGAGCGGTAAAGGGGAACAAGTGAAATGAAGCAGTCAAGTTGACAGATAGAAGTGAACAAGGGAGGAAATCTAACACAATAGCCAACGAAACAAGTATAAGTACCGGAAATGTAAAACAATGGCACGGCATCACCCTTCGTGCTTTTACACTCTTCCTCACAATGCAATGTAATCAAATATCATGGCACGGCATCACCCTTCGTGCTTTTACTCTCTTCCTCACAATGCAATGTACAATGTATCATGGCACGACATTAACCTTCGTGCTTATAATCAATAAAAGTCATGGCACGACATTAACCTTCGTGCTTATAATCAATATGAATCATGGCACGGCATCACCCTTCGTGCTTTACACTCTTCCTCACTATGCAATGTAATCAGATGTCATGGCACGACATCACCCTTCGTGCTTTATACTCTTCCTCACCAAACAATAACAGATATAATGGCAAGGATTACACCATAGTGGAAATAGACAGGTCAAATCACCCGGCAAAGGGAAAACATCAATTAATAACTCAATAAATGCCCGGCAAGGGTCTCAGCTATAACCAATCACCTCAATCGCATACTCTACACTTGGATTATCATTCGTATCAACACTTCTCAAGCTCAACAGCCAATACTTTTAATCAAGAATAAATTACCAAGTAAAGACCATCTCATAATATGATAAACATGGAAAAAATACTGCAATTTCTATCGAAATAGACTCACGGGCATGCTTGACACACATTGCATAGGTACTCGTCACCTCACCTATGCAATGAACATGATAATCACTTAGCACATAGCAAATAATACCTATTCCCTCACCAAAGTTAGGCAAGACACTTACCTCGGTCCAAAGTATAGCAATCAACCCTCTAAGACCGTCTTTCCTTTATAATCCGACTCCGAAACAACGATATCTAGGCATAATTAATTCAATAATATCAATAAAAACTCAATAACACAATCCCATAGCTTAGATATTCAATTTCTAGCTTTCTTCCAAAATTACCGAAATTCGACCCCGGGCCCGCTTGGTCCAAACTCGAGGTTCGGACCAAAACCCAATCACCCATAACCCCACGAGTTAAAATATATAATTTGTTTCAAGATCCGACCCAAAATTGAGGTTGAATCACCCAATTTTCCCAAAAACCTAATTATATCCAAAACCCCTAATTTCTACTTGATTTTATGATTTTAGGCCTAGATTTCTAGTGATTAGGAAAGGGAAGTGGAAGAAATTGATGTTAGGAAGCTTACCCAAGAGACTATGGAGGAAGAATTGGCTGGGAGGTCTTCAATGGAGGTTGGAGAAGGAGGAGGAGGCTGAAAATAATGAAATCCCGTGTAGAGTATTCTGGTTTTGGACTTAAAGAATAACTGGACGATTTTGGCTATCGCGATCGCGGAGAGTACTGGGTCTGAAGCTTCGCGATCGCGGTTAAGAGGGTGCGATCTCAGGGAACACGGGTCACTAGACTTCACGATCACGACCAAGCGATTGCGTTCGCATAGTGCAACGCCTACCCAGCCCCCATCCCAAGACTTACTCTATGCGTTCGCGTGAGGCCTTCCGCGATCGCGTAAAGCACTGGCCCCCAAGCTCTGCGATCGTGGTTGAGGCCCTGCGTTCGCATAGAGTCAACTACTCACCCCCAACCCTTGACACATCGCGATCGCAAGAACATGTACGCGATCGCGGAGAAGAAAACGCTAGACACCAGGAAATCACAAACACACCAGATTTTTAGCACTTTTCACACCCCATTAGCTACCCGAAACTCACCCGAGCCCTCGGGGCTCAAAACCAAAAACACACACAACTCCCAAAACATCCTACGAACTTATTCAAGCTTTTAAATCACCAAAATATCATCAAAAACACGGAATTAAACGTTAAAACTCATAGAAATTTTCTTAAAACTTGATAAAGCTTAACTTTTCAAATTTTGATCCGAAACATGTCATTCCAAGTCCGTTTTACACCAAACTTCACAGATAAGTCATATAACATATAATAAACCAGTTCTGGGCTCCGGAACTATAATACGGGACCGGTAACACAGTTTTCACATAAAAATTTATTTTCAAAATCATTTATTATTTTCAGAAAATAATTTTCTTTAAAAAAATTCATTTCTCGGGCTTGGGACCTCGGAATTCGATTCCGGGCATACGCCCAAGTCCCATATTTTCCTACGGACCCTCAGGGACCGTCACAACACGGGTCCGGGTCCATTTACCAAAAATGTTGACCAAAGTCAACTTTATTCATTTAATTATCATAAAATTCCATTTTCATCAAATTTTAACATAAAGGCTTCCCAGCCACGCTCGGGTTGCGCACGCATATCGAGGTGAGACTAACGGAGGCTTTCGGGGCCTCGGAACACAGATTTAGCTAGAATTACTTAGGATGACCGTTTGGGTCATCACATTAATTATCTTAATTATTTTAGGAATAATTCAATTATAAAGTCTTATTAGTCTTCGAAAGAAGCTAATATGGATTTAATATCCAAGGCTAATTAACATAAACCTGCTCATATTTGTAAAATCCTGAAATATATTGGATGCGTGACTTGAATTTAATTTCCCTGATATTTGTGCTTGTAGCCATTTATCAGTTTACTTGCTTTCTAGGTTAGTTTATATTTTTGCATTAGTAATAATATTATCTCAGAAACACCTACTAGTGTTGGGCTTAGAATAATAAGCGATAATTCTCTGACTTGCCTAATCGCCTACATATACTCATAGTTGGGTATATTATATTGCACGCGACCGTGTCTGCTTAATCTTTGAGGTGTGAATTTGGACGTCATCACAGTTGATACCTGCATCAAACATTATTTTTAATGGGAATGCCTTCGTGTGACCTATAGGTTAGGGGTTTGATCTATGGAAGAATCCACTAATGGTTGTATCAGGTAAGATTATCAACATCACACCCTCTGGTTGCAGCCCTTCCCCGGACTTTAGGTGAATGCGGGATGCCTTGTGCACCGAGTTAGCATAATTCATAATCTTCCAAGGCAATTACTTTGTAGCTCAAAATGGACCCAATTGGAAAAGGCAGCAATAATATTCCTATATATCCCTACCAGTTCTCATAGTGATTATAATTAGTACAATAGTTAGAAGAAGTGCACTCAAGTAACATACCAATCCGAACACCCTGCAAAAATATACAAAATAGAATATCGTGTAGAAATAATGATTTTTAGCTATAATTCTATATTTTGATACATTAATTACCTTATATATATTGTTGCTTAATGATAAATTGTGCGATGTTTGAGGTTAAGTTGATTTTAAGTGTAGGACCGTTTGAACACCAAGAGGAATGAAAGTTGCACAAAATGATGTTTAAGAAAGAGGTCCATATCGCCCCAGACCAAGCCTAGCCAGACTCCTCTATTTGAGGGAAATTATTTTCTTGTTGATTTTGGACTTGGATATTTCGACCCTTTACCTATAAATAGTCCTTAAACTTGTTTTAGAGGGCAGGAGAATTCGACCTTGGGGAGCAAGATGCCGCCGTGGAGGATGGAGTTCATCGTTACAATTTTCTTTCGCAAAACTTTGTAATTTTATGTTTTTTTGGATGAGTTATTGTTTGGCTACCATGTCTATATGGAGCTAAACTTCACGTTCTAGGGTTGTCGTTCTTTCATGACTGTTGGTATTTGAATATTGATTTTGATTTCTTGATTTATCGTATTGGTTTATTTATTCAATCATGCGCTTAATTATTTGGTTTCTTGATCACCAATTGAATACTTTCTATGAATCTAAAATATATCTCGAAAGTGGATATTGTAAATCGCACATAGGATTAGGTAGAGTAAGTTCTTGAACCTGGGCATCGGAAAATGAATTTGCGATTAGGATAGACATATGCTAATTGCCTTGCTTAGTTAGTATACGAGAATTATAAATGCTTTCTTGTTGATTATGACTCTACAGACATATGGGCATTAGGCTAGCTTGAATAGGCGAGTAAGAACTCGATATATTCTTATGAGCAATATTAACCTTGTCAACCAAGAAACCAGATAAATTAACTAGTCAAATCAAGTGAAGAATACAAAAGTATTGTTAGATAGCCCATAATCTTATATCGTCACATTGATAACATAAAAATCTTCTCTTCATATGTTTAAAGTTCGTTATTATTTTCTTTTCTTTTTTTGTTAGTTTAAATTCAAATACTTCTAGGTTTAATCCTTGTTTAGATAATTGGGATAGTCTAATTTAGTTAATAGTTAATACAAGTCCTCATGTGTTCGACATCCGACTTCTAGTCACTTTATTTGACGACCGCTTATACTTGTGTGTGCATTTGCCCGCAACAAGTTTTTGGCATCGTTGTAAGCCATTTAAAACTAGCTACTTGTCTGGAATAAGCTTTTATTTGTTATCTTTCCGTGTTTTAATTTGTTTGCTGGTTTTGCTTCCATAGGTGTTCACATTGAATGCCACGGAGAAGTGGAAGCTTGAGCGACCTTCTTCTTTACGATCTTGAACCTGAAAAACTCTTCCATAAGTTAAGGTAGGAGGCCGAAGTGAGAGATAGAACTACAGAATTGGGCAACGTAGTCCAATCACAGCCTATAGAGATGGAAGAAAATAACGAGTGACTGTTGAAATAGACCGAAAGGCCTAATCTTGCATCCATGAATCGTTCTATCATATAGCCTAGCATAACTGGTCACTTTGAGCTTAAGTAGTATATGGTGCAGCTGATTCAGTCCACAGGGAAACTTTTGGGTCTCTCTCATAAAGATCCATAAAGGCATATACAAAACTTTTTAGAAATTATGAGCACTTACAACTATCCAAATGTTTCCAAGAATTGTGAGACTGACTTTGTTTCCCTTTTCTCTACTAGGGGAAGCAAAAGAATGGTTGCAAAAGGAGCCAACTAAGTCAATTCGCATGTGGGATGATCTAGCAAGGAAAGTTTTTATCAATTTATTCCCCACGAAGAAGATTAAGTCATTGAGGAGCTAGATTCTTAGGTTTCAACAATGGGATGGAGAGACTCTTCATCAAGCTTGGGAAAGATACAAGAAGATGCTCCAAGATTACCCACATTAATGTTATACTGATGAGGTGTTGGGACACACATTTGTTGATGGGTAAGACGAGTCATGCAAATTGAATCTTGTCTCAGCCTGTGGAGGGATTTGCATGCAGAAACCTTATAGTGAAATTCATACTCTCTTGAAAAACTTCACCGCGAATAATCATAATTGGCCAGGTGATGGAGAACCGAGAAGAATGATAAAACAAAGGGTAGCAGTCACACTCGAGCTAGATGAGCTTTCAGCCATTAGGGAAAATATGGTTGAATTGACGAATCAGGTGACTAAGCTAGCAATGGGTTAAGCGCATCGGATGCAGCATGCACTACAAAAAAAGGAATTATCTACAAACTCCATCGCTAGTTTGTCGCTAAATCGCTCTTAGCTACTCGCTAAATGAGAGTAGCGATGGATTTTTCAATTTAGTTACATAATTTGTCCGTCGCTAAAACTTGATTTTTTTGGGAGTGATGTGCAACCAAGCCCACATATTGTGAGCTATGTGGAGAGGGCTACACCAATAGCCATTGTCCATTGAATCCTGAATCTATTTATTGTGTGGTGCAACAAAGCAGGAGTCCAATGAACCATAATGCTCATATGGGAACGCATATAATACCAAGTGGAGGAACCATCCCAACTTCTCATTGGGTGGAAATCAGAACAACAATCGACCTCAAGGAAATTACAAGCCACCAAAGATGCCACCACAACCCCCAGAGGAGTACAAACGAATTGTTGAAATGTCTCTTGCGTGAAAATCAACAACTTAGGATCGATTTTTAAAATTTGGAGAGACAAGTTGCGCACTTAGCCGCCAATCAAAATACTAGACATACTGGAGCTCTTCCAAGTGATGAGAAAAATCCAATAGAACAAGTGCAAGCATTTACTTTGAGAAATGCAAGAAAATTGGAGGAGCTTCCCTCTAAAAAGAAAACTTAGTTTGTGCATGAAAGAGAGATGGTGGTTAAGCTAGTGAAGGAAGATAAAAATAAGGATGGTGAGCAAAGGCAAGAAATAAATGTAAGGTCACCACCGTCTTTTCAACAAAGACTACAAAAGCAGAAAGATGATGATAAGTATAAGATGTTTTTGGGTATTTTGAGCAAGGTATGTGTGAATATTCCTTTGGTGAAAATGTTGCAGGAAGTGCCTAAATATGCCAAATATATTAGAGACATTGTGGCCAACAAAGGGAGTCATTCAAAATTTGAAACACTTACACTTACTGAGGAGTGCAATGTTAGGGTGTAGAGTAAGCTTCCTTCAAAGCTGAAAGGTCCTGGATATTTTACTATTCCTTTGTCCATAGGAATACATAAGGTTGGTGGATCCCTATGTGATTTCGGGGCAAGAATGATATGATTTTCAAAAACTCGAATCGGGAGCTCCTAGACCTACTACGATCACTTTATAGTTAGCAGATAAGTTGTTGATAATGACAGAAGGGATTATTGAGGATGTGCTAGTATGAATGGGGAAGTTCATTTTTCCTGTTGACTTTATTAATTTTGACTACAAGGCATGAGGAAGTACCTATTATTTTGGGGCGAGCATTCTTGGCTATTGGTGGGGCAATTATTGATATGAGCGAAAATATGATGAAGATGTGGGTGCAAATGGGGAAGTCACTTTTGATGTGTACAAGGCATTTAAATTTTCCAGGCATTATGAGCATTTGTGCATGATTTCTGTGATAGAATCAAAGTTGATAGAGCAAGGTCCTGATGTGAATTTTAGTGATCTAAAAAGAAAGACGAGTTAGAAGAGGTGGTGTTGCAAGCTGAATGTGTAATGGTGACCAGGAAAAGGGTCAACGAGGAAAGAAGAGATAGAGTAAGGAAGAAGAAGAAGTGTCAAGCTTGAGCAAGCGGTCATGTCATGCCACGACTATAAATTAGGCATTTGTTTGGAGGCAACCCAACTTCACTGCTTTCTTTTATTTTTGTTTATTTTATATTTTTATATTTTTGTAGTATTTATTTTTGTTTTGTAGGATTATGAGCTTGAGAAGAAAATCCATAGAATGTGTGTAATAGATTGTCGATGCTTGGAAGTATGTGTGGGGTGCCTGCATAAAAGACCATACACGGGAAAAGTCTGAGTATCTCGTGAGCTTCTATTACTTTAGTTTTTGGCCTTTGTAATGATCCAACGGGTTGTTTTGACATTTAACGTTCCATTCAGTGGTTTGAGGTCTTGAGTGGCTTCATATTTTGTATTATGACTTGGGTGTACGATCGTATTAGATTTTTGGATGTTTCAAGATTGGTTTGGATGAGTGATTCTTATTTTAGAAGCTTAAATTAGAAATATTGACTGAGGTTTGACTTTTATGAAAACGACCATGAAACAGTATTTTGATTGCTCTGATAGGTTTGTATAGCGATTTTGGATTTGGGGATATACTCGAAATTGAATTCGGAGGTCCCTAGGTTGAATTGGCATGTTTTGCCGAAAGTTGGCAATTTGAAGGTTTAAAAATTTCTTAGATTTGACTATGGTTTGACTTTATGGCTATCAGGTATAGATTTCAGTTTTGGGACTTGGAATAGGTCTGTTATATCATTTGGAACTTGTCTGCACAGTTTGGCATCATTCCGAGTTGATTTGATAGGAATCAGACGCGTGGTTGTGTCTTTTGTTTTTAATTTCTTAAGTTTCAATGTAAATTTCATGCATTCGTTATGTCCGATTCGTTGTTCTAGATGTTATTTTAGTGTTGATCGCGTGCGCGAGTTCATATGATGATTTTAGACTTGTATGGATGTTTGATGTGGAGCAACAATAGCTCAGATGAGTTTCAGACGCGTTTCAAAGAGTTTTATGAGAGTTTCAAGTTGTTGGTTTATTGTCAAGTGTAGCAGGTCTCGCAAATGCGAGATATGGTTCACATTTGAGTACCTTGCATTTGTGAGGTAGAAATCGGTTGTGCGAGGTCTGTTGGTGTTGGTTGTTCTCAAATTTGTGATAAGGGCTCCGTATTCGTGATGTCGCTTTTGGGAAACCTTTGTCACATTTGTAATAATGGTCAGGCAGTAGCAAGTTTGCATTTGCGATTGGCCATGCTTCACATTTGCAGATATTTTTGTCGCTTTTGCAGTGTCTTTGTGGGTTTGGCAGTGTTCGCTTTTGCGAACAATGGGTTGCATTTGCGAACGTAGAGTCGCAAATGCGACTTCTGCAGCTGAACATAAGTGCATGGTGGAAAATTCATGACTTGATATAAATGTTGTACTGAGGTAAATATTTACCACCGCTCTAGGCTTAGCAGAACCCTGCGTGAATAAGATCAATTCTACCCGATGACACACCCACAGTAAATGTTGTACTGAGTAAGAAAATCAAAACCAATGTTGAAAACGCATTCCGATAAGGCCTAATAATAGGCCCCTAGACCGATTCAAACCACTATGAAATAGGTAGATAGACTCCAAAAACTCTACAGTGACCATATCCATAGCACATACAATAAGTTGTTTAATCCTTAACAACTTTTACATTCCACAACCAATCAAATAGCATGCCTTTAAGAGAATCCAATCTCTACACCTCAAGGGTACAAAAATCTCCATACATGATCTCTAATTCTCCTACTTAAATAACTTCCATGTCATGTTTACTCAATCACCTCATGAGAAATTCATAAATCTCCCGCGCCGAGTAGCAAAATCAAAACATCAACGGTTACCAACCACGCGATTCCTGTAGTACTAGTTAAGCATATGCAAATTAATACACCATGCATCTTCTACAACACACACCTTTCTCATGAAATACAAGATAATGTCAGCATTCTCTTGAACATCTGAATCTCTCATGCTGCCTGGAACTTATGACCTTCTTTCTAAAATTGTGCCATAACCTTGTCCATTGAATCCTAATCCCACATGGCTTACCATATCTATCATGCTATTATATGAGATTCAAGAACCCCGATATCATCTTTTAATCATAAGTAGGATGGTCTTCCTAATAATCACTCTCGACTAGAAACCTTCTACTTAACTCAATTCGGGGAGAATCACAACACGTAGCAAACTTTTCATAATCATAGAAGACATCAACCACAAGTTATGGTCAAAACTATCATAAACTCCTTGAAACCCATTTGCACATAACCAATTCGTCCGAACAAAATTCCTCTAGATCAACCAAGTCATGCAGAATGCCAAATCCAAAAGCCTTGCCCCAAAATCACTTGTAAAGCCCTATCATACCAAGGGACCGACCATTTCTATTAGCATACCGATCCATGCCACTATTATACAAACCCAAACTCTTTAGATTACTCTTGACCTGCCTTCAAGGCATCACTCTTATTTACCATACATTGTGGCCATCAACTAAAAATCATCCCAAGTGATCCCAACATGAAACTACATCGTCCTAAAATTCGTAGACCACTTATTGTCTTTTCATGCACCCATGAGTACCTCTAACAGAAATGCTCGCCCAAAGAGACCTTCAATGAATTTGGAGTTATTCCTTTATCTCTCTATTACTGAAATGTATAATCAATAATGATATAGAAATATTGCAAGTCTCCGGCACAATCTAATGCAATTCTCTAATCCCTAGCCATACAACAAAATTCGAAAACCTTTAAGTACTACATCCTGGAACTTAAATGCGCTATAACCATTCTCGTGATTCATCCACTCTTCTATAGTCTCGAATGCATAGACAAACATGCCGAATGGCATGCTCCTTTAGCACATAAATACTTTAAGAAGCAACATTTTCCTTAAACAACCAAGTAGATTCTATCCCCTTGCACATCACATCTACAATGAATATCAAACCTAATTCATGTTACAACCTTCATATATCGTTAAAGCATATTACATAAATGCATCTAGCAAACTGCTTTCTCAAATCATACTCGATGACACCCTTTTCAAACCATATCCAAGTTTAGGAACTACATCAACACATGCCCATATGAACAGATCGTCGGTGGTAGACTCCCCCACTTGGTTACAATCCATAAACAGTGGCGTATATAGCAATATACTTACGAGTCCAATTGAACTCATAACTTTTAAGGCGGAGCATAAATTTATGTGTAAAAATTCTATTAAAATTGTAAGAAATAGTGAATATGAACCCATAACCTTGAAAATATGATGGGTTCAATGTTAAAAATCTTAAATATTAAATTCATAGAATTTAAATTCTGGATCCACCTCTGGCCATAAACACATCATCTGATAACCCACAATACTCTTCATTCTTAATTGCCATGGTCTTGCACTGTTATTCAGTTGAACACCTCATAAGATCATATAACACTAATCATAACACACTCCAAATTACCTGCTAATGCTTACCCATCCTCGTGGAGATCATGCCAACTTTCTCAAGCAATCAGAACTCTAATTATTGTACATTCATTCCAATGGATAGAAGGAAAACTCTTCATAGAAACCTCATAAGAATTATACAACCTTAAATCTTCACACAGGAGATAACCACCCGCTTAGCCTAAAATCGACATCTTCATATGATCTTATCATGGTTACAACCACTATGCAATCAACTAGTCTTTCTAAGTCTACACTCGTCAACAAGATTTATGAATCTACTTCATTCCACAAAGGAACAACCAAAAGATCCATCAATACACTAACAACTCATGACCGCATTGCAAAGTCTAGATGATAATCAAGTATCCATATTCCCTTTGAATTTCAAGCAATTCCTCCTTGTCACATCCAAACTATCTAAGCATAGTCCTCAATAAAATGACACTTATTACACAGCTATGTTGCCACCCGATGAGCCATCAATCCCACTATTAGGGACACTATCAGACGTAAGAGTCCAAAATCATATACTCGCACAATTGAATTTGTCGAGCCAAAGATGCATTCTAAATCTAGCCTAAATCCCCTTAGACTGGCCTACCTTCACAACACAGAAAACCATCTTGCACCTCATCCACGATATCACAAGCCGTCGGTGCACAACTGGTACCGAGAAATTCATATCGCTTACGAGTCAAAAAGAAAGAAACTAAAAATCTAGGCTTCAAGCTGAAACAAAGTCGCACAATAAGGATGAGAAAAAATGAGAAGTTTCCTAGATGCCCTGTAGCCTCTCAAAGATAAGTATGGGCGTCACCATATCTAACTACAAGATTCTACTAGACACTTGCTCATAACTTGAGAACCTATGAATCTACAACTTTGATACCAACTTGTCACAACCCAAAATCTCACTAAGTCGTGGTGGCACCTACCCAACCTGTTAGGTAATTCCAAACAACGTATATACAACTCTAATAAGGAATCATCAATAAATAATAAATAAAATTGTGGAAATCAATACAACTATCCCAAGGACTGGTAGTACAAGTCATGAGCAACTAAGAATAAGATTACAACTCTGATATGAACAAAGTTACATCATCTATTTGAAATTTACTTAAATAGAAATATAAGTCCTAAACTACTATGAAAAACTGGTAGCTTATATCTAGAACACTGGTACATCCTCAATGCTAGCCTTCGTCATCAACAGTAGCTCAACTCTAAAATATGCACGCAAGATGCAGAAGTATAGTATGAGTACAACCAACCTTGTGTACTGAGTACGATATTGACTAAGCTCATTGAAGTAGTGACGAGGTTTTAGTCAAAAACTTCTCATTTTACTTAACTCGTACAACTCAATAGCATATACATGTACACAACAACAATACTAAAATCTAAGCATAAAGTACAGGTAAGGCCATCAGTAAACATAGAGAAGACATGCACAAGCATCGTAAACATACTAACACTTCAGCATGTTATAGAAGATATGAATTTGGTATCAAATAATTCGTCAACCGTTTCATATATAGAAGATATACATGAATAAATAAGTCAAGTTGCACATATTGACATATAAAGAGGATATGTACCGTAAATCATTTTATCAGTCAAAGCAACATATAGAGAAGATAATGCGTTTGAATATCGAATAACTCGTCAAGAGTTGCATATAGAGATGCTATGCATGAATAAATAAGTCAAATTTCATAGATTGACATATAAAGAAGATATATACTATTAATCATTTCATCAAGTAAAGCAACATATAGAAAGATATGCATAAAAGGCATGTACTGGAACTAGCATATAGAGAATATACGTGGTAAAAATTATGTATATATTATGGGAATCTCCATATAGAGAAGATACACAAAATCCAACCACTGATAAGTTTTTCCATAATCTGCGTGTACGTCATCAAGGAGAAACCTGAGAGGACGACCCGATAGGGATGGATCCTTATCCACGCACTGCAGATAACTCACATGCCATAATTATAACAACTTAACGAGAGAAAAGCACAATAAGAAATTAATGCTCGCTAGAAAAAGATAGTATAGTTTAATTATCGTCTCCATAGGGATTGGATTTAAATAATGTTCAAGTAAGTTATGGATTAAACGTTATTCGTGATGATTAACACCTTGATTGGAATGATTATGAACTAAAACTAACTACTAAAACTAAAGCAATTAACAATTGATCATGAAAAGACAAGAGTTGAGCAACACAGAAATAATCAATAGGATAAACAAGGGTCATGACAGGATAAGTGCAATATAGCTATTAAGTTTCTAACTCTAGTACAATTCACTCTAATATTCTAAAGGTTCTCACGACTTCACTCAATGATTAGTTCAATCGTATTGCCAAGGCTCTTCTCTCGATTAAATCTGAACTCTACGAGTTGAACTAATTTAAAGCACTGTGAAGGTATGCAAGAGCACGTTAATGGACTAGTCTTTTAGGAAAACGTCTCTCGAATATTCTTCTAACTTGATTTAGTAAACAATTCAACAAGATCTTTCTATGACTTAAAAGATTCACTAAATTAAACCAAATAAAATAATGCAAAGATAATCACCCCAAATATTCCTCTTTCGATTAAATAATTCGGTGAATAAAATTGCAATCAATTCAAAGCTCCATAAACAAATTCATGCAAAAAAAAACTATAGTTAAAATCCACAAATATGAATCAAAACACCATATGTGTCACACCTTAAAGAAAACTACTCCATAATCATAAAGAAATTCATCACAAATGGAGTTAAAGAATAAGAAACATGAATTCAATCCAAACTCGGGTAGTGAGTTGAGGAAAGAATGTTAAATCCTTGTGCCTTAGAGTCTCAAATGATCTCCCAATCTTCTGTAGGTCTAAAGTCTCTTCAAAAACATGTTTTTAGTGTATTTATACCAAGTAGACTACAATTTCCAAGATAAAGTGAGAAAGTTGGACAATGAAAATACACAAGCGTGGCACGCCATGCACCTCCCCATGCGCCGCATATGTGGGATTTTACAGAGAGTTGATTTTTTCACTCTGCATGAATTTTGCACTAGAGCCCTGCGGGACACCCAGCGACACGGTAGTGCATTTATCTTACAGTAGGAATTTTTCTGAATTTTTGACATCGAGACTTGGTACTCCACCCCCGAACGCGATCCTCATTTAATTCCTTAGGCTTTTACTTAGAGTTAAAAGCTCCCAATCATCCATCTTAGCTTCAAAATCGCTCCTTACTCGACATTACTTCCTACAAAGCATAATACATGTAATAAGTACAATGCACTAGCAATTAGGCTCAAATATCAAAGTGTAGTAATTAGAGAACAAAATATAGTTAAGACGTGAGTTTCTAGCCTACCATCAACACCTCATACTTAAACCATTGCTTGTCCCCGAGCAATCAAACTGAACTTCAAATAGAGACGACTTTTTCCCCAAAATAGCTACACGCACTTTAGCCCACCTTATGAAGCTGCTTGGCTTAAAGTAATTTACTTACAAGCAATCCTCACATAAGTCCCACCTTATGATGCCTCATAAACAATAACCCCTATCCTTATACATCCGCATGCGCATCAATATCACATCACAATAACAACTCGCACTACAAGTGCCCCTATGCCACAACTTGCCAATAATCAACAATATCAATGTTGCCACAACAATAGCTCATGGCTCAACCACAATTTGTACAAGAATATCAACAATACAAATGAATGTAAATTCCTCAACAAGAAGGATATCCCAACAATAAACAACTTCGCATCAACGTGATAACGACTTTCACAACTTCAACACCAATAACTCAACAATAAGAGAGATAATGTGTAACTACGTTATAAAATAAGAATAACTTACAAGGGAAGATATAATATGTAACAATGACTTCAAATAATGATAAATTAACAGTGGAAGTGATAACATGTAACAATTGCTTCAAATAATGATAAATCAACAAGGGCAGAGATAACATTTAGTAATGACTTCGAATAATTATCAATCAATAATGTAAGAGATAACATGTAATAATGAAAGAGGCATCAAATTTAACTAAGCATAAGAGCAGAATATCAAGTAAAATGTAGAATAAGTATTAACAAAGTCATTTAAGGCATATAAGGATAGACTAATACAAGTAAGAGTAGATTGACTATGAGAATTTAAAATATGATATGGAAACTCAATTAAAATATGAAAAGATTCTAAGTAGACTAAACTGGTCAAATACCACATACAATCCATGTACCCACTCGTCACCTTGCGTACGCAGATTTCACATAGCATAAATGATTCAATCACTCCCAAATCCTAAGGGTGTAACGACCCGGCCGGTCGTTCCGTGAGATTAGCCTCGTTTTCTCTTATTCTGCCTTATTATGTGTTGATTATCTCAATTATATTGTGTTGGGTCGGTTGGTTCAAGTTCAAAGTGGTCGTGGTGAGAAATGAGACACTTAGTCTCTTAAGTTGGCTTAATAGTTGGAAAAGTCAACGGGAAGTTGACGTATAGGTAAAAGACCTCGGAATGTGATTTTATGGCTCGTATAGCTTTGTTAAGTGATTTGGGATTTAGGAGTGTATTCAGAATGTTATTCGGGGGTCCGGAGTAGGATGAGGCTTAAATTGGCGAAATTAGAATTTTGGCGATTTCATGTCGGCAGTGGAAAATTAGCTATCAGGGTTGGAACGGAATTTTGAAAGTTGAAACAGGTTCGTAATGTCATTTTGGATGTGTGTGTAAATTTTAGGTCATTCGGAGGTGGTTTGATTAGTTTCGACGTCGTTGGCGAATTTCGGAAGTTTAGAAATCCTTAGGCTTTAATCATGAGTTGATTTGGTGTTTTGATGTTATTTTGGGTGTTCCGAGCGTTCGACTAAGTTCGGGTGATCATATACGACTTGTGGGTACCATTGATTAGGGCTCCGAGGGGCTCGGGATGATTTCAGATGGTCATCGGGAGGTTTAAACTTGGAAAAATGCAGCAAAGTTGCTGGTTGTGCTAAGTTTCTGGTGTGGCCGCACCTGCAGATGGGGAGCCGCATGTCCAATGCCCGTAGGTGCGATTGGCCTTGCGCAGGTGCGGATTTTGGCAGCCTGGCCTGGAAGCGCAGGTGCAGAGGTTGGCTCGCATCTGCGAGTCCGCAGATGCGTAAAGAGGACTGTAGATGCGGAAAGAGGACGGTTAAGTGGAAACTGCAGGTGCGCACTTGGGACCGCAGGTGCGAGGAAAAGTCCGCAGATGTGACAATCGCTGGGCAGAACATATAAAGATATGCCTTCGCGAATTTTTGGCTTATTTCATCAATTTGTCATACGGGTTGGAGCGTGTGGGAGCGATTTGAAGAAGGATTTCAAGGGGATTTCGTGGAGGTAAGATTCTTGGACCTAAAACTCATTTCTATGGTGATATTTGACTGATTAGGCTTGAAATATGGAAATTAAGGGTTAAAATTGGGGGATTAGGGCTTGAAAGTGGGGACTTTGATTGGGGGGATTGAGAGGCCATTTGGGGTCCGATTTTGATGTATTTGGTATGTATGAACTCGTGAGAGCGTAAGAATTCTAGTTTTGTGATTTTTATCGGAATCCGAGATGTGGGCTCGGGGGTTGGGTTTGGCCAATTTCGGGAATTTTGATATAGTTTGACTATTCTCGAGTGGGCTTTGTTCCTTTAGCGTATTTTGATGATATGAATCTGTTTTAAATAGATTCGGGGCTTGTTGAGGCCGAGTCGAGGGGAAAAGGCATCGCGAAGTAGTTTTTCATCCGGTTTGAGATAAGTAATGACTGTAAATCTTGTCCTGAGGGTATGAACTCCGAACTTTACATTGTATCAATATTTTGGAGTGGCGCACATGCTAGATGACGAGTGTGTAGCGTGCACTGTTCGGGGATTGTGACTTGGTCCGCCCCGTAGCAATTATTAAGTTGCATATTTTATTCTAAATCATATGATATTTCATGTTTTAAAGATTATTACCATGTTTTGGGCGGAATGCCGTACTTGGGCCTCGAGCCAAGTGTTTGGACCCCTTGGGGGCTTTTTACTGTTGTTCCTCACTGACTTATGAGTTACACTCAGTCATACTATGTTTAACTAATTTTGAAACTTGGTCTTATTTACACTATTTTGAGGTATAAAAATGTTATTTTGGGTCGAGTACCCTATTTTACTAGTAGCTCGAGTGGCTTTTTGAGAGGTTTATGACTGAGTGAGTCCAAGGGACAATGTTGTGAGGATATTATGGGATCGGTCTGTGCGCCGCAGCATGTTACACTGTTTATGATATGAGAGAGGCCGAGAGCCTGAGTGATTATGCCACGAGATGGCATGTTATAGCGCTTGGGTTGTAGGATCCCCTCTGGAGTCTGTACACCCTCAGTGAGCACAGGTACCTACTGAGTGCGAGTGCCGAGTGCTGAGTGACGAGTGATTGGGAGGCATGAGTGACTGTGAGGTTTCCCGAGGGGCTGATACCGAGTGGTTGTGAGGTATGCTGAGTGACTGATTTTGAGTGATGTTAAGCCCGAGGGGCGATTTATGAAAGATGTTTTGCCCGAGAGGATATTATGATTTTTATCACTTCAGTACTTAATTATCTTGACTTATACTGAAACTGTTGAAAGGTACATTTTCAAAGGAATTAACTGAAATCGACTTTCAAGTGTTATAAATTGTCGTATCTATGAGTTTTGAAAGAAGAATTGTATTTACTGTGAATTGATGACTTGGTTATGTGTTTCGTAGTTTTCAGACATTATTTACTTTCATTACTACTGAGTTGGCGTACTCATATTACTCCCTGCACCTTGTGTGCAGATTCAGGTGCTAGAGTGGAGTCTGCTTGCCTGTCCAGGGATTTCGGAAATTTTGCAAGGTAACTGCACGCGTTCGCATCCCTGCTTTCTCCTTCTTATTTTTGTAGTAGTTTCACTCCCTGGGCCTATTTTGTATTAGAGATATTGTGTCAGATTTATGTACTTTCTTCTTTAGATGCTCGTGACCCAGTGACTCCAGGATTTTGGGCAGTGTTTAAACATTTTGGCTTAGTATCTTTTGATTAAAAATGCTTTAATTGAAATTGTTATGAACTATCGGTTCGGAAGTAATTTAAAAACAAGAGTTCTTTATGTTTGAAAAATCTAATTGGCTGGCTTAGTATCTCGATAGGCGCCATCACGACTAGGGGTAGTTTTGGGGTCGTGACAAAGGGGTAGTTCCCCCACATAAAGTTAGGAAAGATACTTACCTCAACTAGGCCAACCCAACCCTCGCAAATAGCTTTTCTTATAAAATTCGCCTCCACACGGCTCAAATCTAACCCTCGAAATTTCAAAACTTGCCACTATCGCAAATGCGACTAAGTGATAGTAATTGCGAATCTGCCCTCATGCCTGCTGATTACGCAATTGCGAAGGGGACAATCGCAATTGTGATATCACAGACCCCTCTGTCACGTTCGTAATTGCGAGGTTGGTGCTCGCAATTGCGGTAACAGAGCACCAACAACACCAGTAATTCATTTTCAGTTCAATTCATTTCGAAACATGTCTGAAGCTCATCAGAGCCCCCCGGCTACAAACCAAACATCCACACAAGTCTAAAATATCATACGAAATCGCCCACGCAATCAAAATACAAAAATAACATCTAGAACTACGAATCAAACAGTAAAGCACATGAATTTCAAAGTAAGTTTCCAGAATCTTTATAATTCCTACTAAAAGTCTGAATCCTATCAAATCAATTCCAAACGATACCAATTTTTGGAGACAAGTTCTAAATAGCATAATGGACCTATTCCATGTCCCAAAATCAACTTCCGAATTCGATACCTAAAAGTCAACCTACGGTCAAACTTTTCAACTTCAAATTGTAACATTTCGGCAAAACAACACAAATCGACATACGGACTCCGAATTCAATTCCGGGCATATGCCCAAGTCCAAAATCACGATACAAGTTATCAAATCCATCAAAATACTATTCTGGGTCTTTTTCACAAAAGTCAAAATTTGATCAACATTTCTAACTTAAGCTTCTAAGTCAAGAATCAAAGGGTCCAAACCAACCCGAAATCTTCTTTGAACGAAACTAATAAACCCCGTAAGTCATAAGACCATAAAAACACATGTGTGAAACATCAAATGGGAAATGGGACGCAATTACACAAAATGACCGATCGAGTTTTCACATACCTAAAAGTCAAATCTTGGTCAATGCTTTCAATTTAAAGCTTCTATAATAAGTATTTGTCTTCCAAACCACCTCTGAACCTCTCATAAATCCAAAACAGACATACTCACAAGTCATACTATATCATATGAAGCCACGCTAGGTGTCAAGTCACAGAACATAATGTTAGGACTCAAAACGACCAATCGGGTCGTTACATAGATAATTTAAGAACTCAGTCATAACCAGAGTATTTTGATTAGGATTTCATGAGAAAGATGAACGAAATAAGAAAAGAAGAGAAAAATGTGGGAGATCGTCGATGTTATCATTAAGAAAAAACTCACAAGTATCTGTACAACTGCCTGTTGATATGACCAAACTCATTCGGGTATTATAGAGATATCCATACCAGAGTTATACAAGAATGAAAAAAGAACTAGACTAACAACCATTATAAATTTTTCACATAAAATAAATAAAATTAGGTCTATCTCTATCTCAACAATATTTATTTCATATGAAATCTGTTAAAGGATTAGTTTACTGCTCTTCTAGAGTGGGGATGAAATTTATACTATCAATTTACATGGACTAAAATCAATTGAGATAGTGAGTCGAGGCTTGCGATATTTCTTTCAAAAGGAAGAAGTACATTTCATTAAGTGGCTAGTTTAATCATTCAGATGTTACAGAGATTATGAACTCTTAAACATAGCCTCGAATTCATATAACAAAGAAAACGGTACCATAAGTTGATGGTATCTGAATAAGAAATATAATTTAGGCAGGGACATATACACTGTCGTATATGGTGATACGAGCCACACTTTGTCAAAATTTTACTAGATACATATAAAAAATAAAAGCATTCGGGATAAATATAAAAATAACATTGACTATCATTATAATAATTTATTTATTTGTCTACTTCTTCATATTGTGACAACGCTGATGAAAAGTCCTACATACGCTATTAAATCAGGTGCATCTTCAAATTGATACAGAGAATATGTCAACCTAACTCTAGGTAATTTGTAATAGAGTAACAACTAATCAACTGAATCATGTTATTTTACAATAAATTTATTGCTTTAATATTTTAGTGGTAATACATTCCTCTATGATAGGTTTGAGCTTCGAAATAAAGTCCCATTTATGGCGTGTTTGGCATGAATTTTTATTTTTTCATATTTGGTTGACATAGAGCCCGTTTGGACATAATTAATTTTTTCCTTTTTTCGATTTTTTTTTTCAAAATCAGCGTTTATTCATAAATTTTTTAATTTTCACTTGAAGATGCATTTTGGAAAATTTTAAAAATTTGAAGAACTCCAAAAAACTGTTTTTCAAAATCTTCACTCAAATCACTCACAAAACTTCAAAAACAACCCAAACTGAAATTTATTTCCTAACACAACTCTAAATTTCAAATACCCTTTTCACCATTTGTTTTGAAATTTTACAAGACTTATGTCCAAAGGCCTACTTAAATATTATGAAAAATATTTTCCTAATAAACTCATTTTTCACCAATTGAAGGAAAATGACTTCCTACCAAGATAAAAGGAAAAATATTTTTCAAAATTCTCTTTCAACCTTCCCAGCACTACTGCCACCCTCCAATCCACACCCTCACCACCTCGGGCCCCGATACCCCACCAAACACCTTGCACCCTTCGATCTCACAGTGGCCAACCCGATCCACCCCGACACTCCTCGCCCACCCTCCAACCCCACGCCCTCCCCCCAGTAGAAAACTCCCCACCACTAACCCACTCTTGGCCCCCCTTCCCCCGACTCATCCCCTCTCCCCCGCCCCCGACCCACCATCTCTCACAATCTCTCCCTCGTTCGATTTGAACTTCTTTATCTGAAACATTAACGTCAAGGCCGAGTTGTGGCCGGGGTCGAAGTTTAGTGTCGGGGTTCGAGTCCGAGGTCGGCATTACGATCGGGGTCGATATTAAGGGTAGAGGTAGGGGTGAGGGTTAGGTGTCAAGGTCTAGGGTCCGGGATTATAGCATTTGCCTAAATTATTTAAAATATTTGTGGAATAATATATTTACTAATCAAATACCAAGACATAAGTATGAAAATCACATAATGACACAAAATCCCAATTAGTTGGACAAATGATTTAGGAGTGGCATAGAACACCGGATAAGTTTTTATTTTCCTAAATCTAGATGGTCAAATCAAAAAGAAAAAGGAAAAAAAAAGGTAAACACAATTTTCATGCTTACAAGTCACAAGTACCAAATTGATCCAACCCGCTACAAAAATTAAAAGGCAACGTTGACAGTTGACCCCACTCCCACCCCCAGCTCCTCTCCCATCTCATTTTTGTCTGAACTCCTCGCGATCTCTCTCTCTCCCTCTCCGACGAATTCGACTTGTAAGTTCTCATCTGTCTCCAAATTCCCATTATTACCCTGATCCCCAGGTAGAATGCCAATTCTTAATTTGATTTGTCTCTGCTCCCACTGCATAAAGCAAGCATCACCATGGGTATTTTTTTTTTTTTGTGTTTTCTTACTAGTAATATGTTTTCTTCTTTGTATTCCCATCTCATAATTGCTACAACGTTGTAATGGTTTACCGATCTGCTCTTCTCTGTACATTTTTCCTAAGAAATGCCAAAAAAGAGAGAGATAAAAGTAATAACTTTCAAGTTATTTGCCAACTTCTTTTAGTTATCCAAACGACTGGTGTCGATTATATACTCAAATCTAAGCAATTCGGTTTAAGTGATGTTAAAGTATACTCCTTAGTGTCCAAAATTGTAGTCGATCCTTGATTTGAGGTTACCATTGTAAAGAAATTATCTCGATATAGCTAGTAATTAATAATTGTATTATACTAACAAGATTCTTAGTGGAAACTTATGCTTCTTTAGGAGTTGTTTAGCCTTTCAAAGATTTATACGTCAGTAAAAACCATAAAGAATTTCTAGTAATAAAAACTTTAAAGAATTTCTAGTACTTTTGATTTTGATTTCGATTTTTTTTTCATTTTGTATAAAATTGACCTGAGATGAGTTTATATGAACTTATGAGCTGACATGGTCGATGAGGATTCGTAGCTGAACTCAACTTATTTGGCATTGAGGCTTAGTTGTTATTGTTGTAATAAGATTCTTAGGGGAAACCTACGGAGAGTGGTTTCTGGACCTAACAAACATTGCCATAGAGAAAGTCAAATTGGTGATTTGATCTTGTTCACATTTTTTTTCCTTGGCCTTTATGGCGTGATTTTATATTAGATAAATATTGACTGTTGTCTTTGTTAATAGGTAAAGAAATGATTTCATGCTGACTATGCCGTTCTGATGTTAGATTACACTTTGTAAACAATTTACTATCATGTATTAAGGTGATCTTTATGAAATCCTTATTTTCTTCTTTTCAGCTAAAGTAGCTTGGCAAAATGTCCGGGCAAAGCCAGCGTTTAAATGTCGTTCCTACAGTTACAATGCTTGGTGTGATCAAAGCTCGCCTTGTTGGTGCTACTAGAGGCCATGCTCTGCTCAAGAAGAAGAGTGATGCTTTGACTGTGCAGTTCCGTCAGATTCTAAAGGACATCGTGTCAACGAAGGAATCAATGGGAGATGTCATGAAAAATTCCTCCTTCGCTCTGACAGAGGTAAAATATGCTGCTGGCGAGAACATTAAGCATGTTGTCCTTGAAAATGTCCAGAATGCAACCATTAAAGTTCGATCCCGCCAAGATAATATTGCGGGTGTAAAGCTCCCTAAATTCGAGCATTTCTCTGAAGGAGAGACAAAGAATGACCTGACTGGATTAGCTAGAGGGGGGCAACAGGTGCAAGCTTGCCGTGCTGCTTACGTGAAATCTATTGAGTTGCTTGTTGAGCTTGCCTCTCTACAGACTTCATTCTTGACTCTTGATGAGGCAATCAAGACCACAAATCGGAGGGTTAATGCATTGGAGAATGTTGTGAAGCCACGGTTGGAGAACACAGTGCTTTACATCAAAGGGGAACTTGATGAACTGGAAAGGGAAGATTTCTTTCGTCTGAAGAAGATACAAGGTTACAAGAAGAGGGAGGTAGAGAGACAGATGCTGGCATCCAAGCAATATGCAGAGGAGAAGGCTGCAGAAGAAATGTCCTTGAAGAAAGGTATTTCGCTAGGTACAGCCCATAACTTGCTATCCCATGCTTCACAGAAAGACGAGGACATTATTTTCTGATAAGGAGGTCAAATGATTTATTTAAATTGCATTGTGTGGCTTGTCTTTACTTGTCCTTCATTACAAATGGATAATTGATTAGATGGAGAGTCTTTTCGCATTTAATAAGAGCTTTATGCATGTTTGTATTTAAGAGTTAATTTATGGACAATATGGGTGGTTACCTCGTTAAATGGAGCTATTCATTCAGCTCTATCACGAGTTCTTTTACAATTTTTGATTCATTGGCAATCTTGTTTTTTTTGGGTCGGAATTTTATTTATACTTATTTATGCTGAGCTTACCCTTTCTCTATCAAAAAATGGTCGTTCATGAAGTTTTACTATTTTTCCACTTCTCCGGTAGCATAGAAGTGGGAAAAGTCTTTTAAGCACGGATTGAATTTCATGCACAAAAATCTCTTCCAAGTGTCTGGAAATAACCTTGCCCTTAATTCAGTAGCTTTTATTATCCTTAGTTGTTGGGAGGCTGAATTGACTATGCTAGTTTAGACTAAAGAGGGTGTCTTTTAAGCACGGATTGACTTGGATGAATAAATATCTCTTCCAAGTGTCTGGAAACAACCTTGTCCGTAATTCAGTAGTCCTTATTATCCTCTTGGGAGGTTGAATTGGCTATGCCAGGTTAGAGTAAAGAGGGTAAACAACAAAACAGATACTTGAGTAAGTCATTCTGGTACGCCTTAACCTCTATTCTTGATGAATATGTTGGTATCACCGTGAAGTTTCTTTACTTTTGACCTTGAGGTTGCTTTTTCCCCTGCTGTCCTGAATTTATGGACGTCTCATACTTTACCAATGGAGCAATTGCTTCTGTTCTAGTTATATATTCATCTTGTAGATACCGTTGGTGCAATAAATACGACAGTTGTTCTGTTAGTTTTTAGTACCTTTTTTCACCTAGGTCCAAGGTTGTTCTATTCATACAGGATTCCAATTTCAGATTTGAAAGGAAGAAGATGTAGTACATGCACCTCAACTTTAAACTTACCACGCTAATTCTACGGCCCTGTCCATACTTTGGGGACTTCAAAAGGAAAGTTTTAAGAAGAACAGATGTCACTTCGCTTAACATCATTTATTGGCTTTGCAGTAACTGCAATTGGGGGG
>ML254176.1:29280-117542 GCA_005239495.1 Nicotiana undulata
GTTCACAAGTGACTAGGTGTGAGTGGCTTGGTTAAAAGCATGGAGCTCATCTAGTAGACTAGGCCGAGCTGAAAATCAGTTGATCATTACACCAATTTCAATGTATTAACACCTCATCATACCTGTTTTATCCATGTCAATATGTCCAGTTATTATCACATGAAAGAATTACCATTATAAGCAATTGTTGAAGAAAAAGTATAGCAGATCAGCTTATCCTTAATAGGGTAAGAAAACGTATAGCAGTATACTTTTTTTTGGATAAGATAATGGTATTTTATTAAAGCAAGTACCAAGGAGGTACTGCAAAAGTACAACAAAAAGATTACATCCACAACACTACAGCTATCAGCTCATAGTTTCTATGAAATCAACAAGTTGAGAAACCTTACCTACAATTTGTTCCTTACACCAAACATATAAATTCTGTAAGCACCTATATTTTATAAAAGATATAGTATGTTGTTTTCTCCATAAAGCATCTCTTATTTCTCTCAAGCCAAGTACTTCACGTGATGCATAACGGGACAGCTCTCCAGGTCTTTTTTATCTGCTAGTACTAATTTTTTGTGCATGCCAGCTAAGCAGTAGACTCTTCACCTTATATGGCATGGCCCATTGAACTCCAAAAATATTTAAAAACGTTGTCCAGATCTGCCTGGTAAACTCACAGTGACAAAGCATATGGTTAGGAGAGACTCCTGCTTTTTGACACAAAAAGCATCTGCAGCACAGTTTAATTCCCCAGATCTGTGGCATTTTTTGCAGCCACCCAACCAAAACAAGCAACTTTATAGGTGCCTTGTTCTCCCGGAGCATCATCCGTTGCGAATCCCCATCCCAATTGTCACATGTTGTAGCAGCTCTTAACAGAAAAGGTACCGTGGTTTCCTGTCTTCTATCTTAGAGAATCGCTCCTGCTGTCATCCAAGCATGCGGCTCCAATAACTTTAATTGCTGGCTGACTTCATTGAGTTCCCAGTCATTGAAATGTCTCCTAAAATTCAGCTGCCATCCATTTCCTGCAAAAAGAATCAATAACCAAACAGTTTTTGTTTACTGCTAAAATGTACAAAGTAGCAAACTTATCTTTGAGTCCCCCATTGTCCATCCAGCCCTTGACATATGAACAAGAAAACCTGTCCTTAACGGGATAGTATGGGCTTTCATACAGGTGCGGCATGGCTATCGTTTGTCTTCCAAAATTTTATTCTCCTTCCATTCCCTATTTCCATCTTACCATACTGTTGAATTTCCCTCCCACATCCTACTGATATTTCTCCAAATTGCCCCACTACCAAAAATAGAACAGGATTTGGCCTCCAACAGTCCATCTTACTATATTTGATATTTAAACTTCTTTCAACAATTCTTGTTTTTCATCATCATATCTCTTAACCACTTAAATAGAAGACTTCTATTATGCAATCTAAGATTTTTTGTACCCGTTCCACCACCTTTTTTTTTACCTTGGATTACATCTTTCCACTTCACCCTATGAAATTTCCTCCTTTCAGAGTTACTTTCCCATTACAAATTGCGCCTCAGCCTGTTAATTCTCTTCTCTATATTGACTGTAATGTGTACAAGGGACATGAGATATGTAGGTATCCTGACTGGCACTCTAATGACAAGAGTCAATCTTCTTCCAAAAGACAAGTAATGCATCATCCTGGGAGATAACTTCTTCACATATCCTTTATGGCATTTATATATTTAATTTCATTCTTCTCCAACACCCAAAGAAACTTTCTTTGTACTCTACCATATGCTTTCTCCAGGTATATGAACACAATGGGTACATAATGCTTAACAAGAATATAGCCATCAATCTCTCTCGTGATAAATTTTCACCAATCTATTTAGTTAGTAAGAATATAGCCTCCTAAATCTACCAGGTAAGAAACCAAACTGATTATCTGTCACTCTTGTAGTGTCCCTTACGCTTTATCGCTCTTTTCCCGAGTTTCGTCGTATTACTGATGCTAAGTTGCTCGGACTCGGGTGCAGGTGTCCGATACAGGTGCAAATCTAGAGGTTGGATCCTTCATGATCTAAATTTTATAATTCGGGGATACAAATTTAGGTATAAATACGAGTGCGGGGATTCAACTAAAAATAATTCAATATCTAGAAATAGTGTTATAAAAATATGTCTAAATTATAAGACATCATGTGAAAGACTTACAAGTTATTCTGAGAAGGAGAAAATATTAATCAAACGGATGATCCATGAAGGAGATAAAAGGAAAAGGACAGACATTGAAATTTCTATATACAAGGTATTCAATTTTCTTCAATTTCACCCTAGCTTGTATTTTGGTTTCAGAAATCATGTATTTGTCCCAAATTTCTCCGTGGATTTTTGTTAAGTACCCAAAATTGATTTACCAGATCCGTTCATATCCCACATCCACACCCACACCCACGCCGTGTCGATACGAGTGCGGCTCCGTAAGTGAATAGTCCGAGCAACTTAGCTGATAAGCTTAACGCCACGATAGTTCGCACAATTTTGAATATCTCCTTTGTTCTTATAAATTCAATTAGGGTACTTTTTTTCCGACTATTAGACATCCTACCACTTCTTAGTATAGCATTAAGTAGTTTGGTAAGCCATCATAACCAACCTCTTCCAAATACTTCCAAACCTCTGCGGGAATACCATCCGGACCCCAAGGCGCAGACTTTTCTAATCTTCATATTTTTCATGGTTCCTTTATCTCTGCCGGCTTAATTCTTCGGGTAAAGCTAAAGTTTCTATAGTCATAAGTTTCTAGCTAAAGGTTTTTTTTTTTGATAATGCATTTTCTTATATAATTGATAAGGCATCCAGTGGATTCTCTGTTAACAGGCAGAAGATCTGTTTTGTTACATTTAGCACCTATTCAGAATCCTAGGTAGCTGATTAAACTAAAAATTCATCTGTGTCCTCTATAAAATCCAATTTACACGAAATAGCTAATAAATGCATATACCTCAAAGGTGTGTTGCTGTAGTTTTATCTTCAAAGCATATCTATTTTCTTCTTTCTAGATGTACCGGATTATGCACCGTGGATTAGCCTTCCAAACTTTCTTGAACTTTTTCCTTGTCTTCACCCGTTCCAGCTCATTATAGCCTCCTCCAATTTTCATGACCCATTTTAATCCCCTTAGCTGAGAAACAAATTCTATAATTCCTTTCCTACACTACAATGAAGAAGCAAGTGATTAGCATCCTCCAAATCTGCATTTGTTGAATAACACATGTTACACGTGTAACATCTATTGCAGATGTTGAGTTCCATCTTCCTCATCTTCTTTTGTGTCTGGAAGACTCATGTCTATACAACCAAAAGAAGCAACCATTTTTTTTGGAGTGCTACTCTCGGAGAGATATCCCGAATTGCTTGCTACTTGTGCATTGGTTTATGCTTCCCTTGAATAGCTTTTACCAAATTTTAACTGAGTGTTTGTGTTCTATCACCTTCCCAAATGATAGTATCTACTTTCCCTTGTCCGCATTTTATGTTTTTCCAGATTCCCAGTGTTCTATTTCCCAATCCTAATATTGTCTTCTAAAGAATTCAAAATCCATCTTCCACTGTTTCTATGTGGTGCAATGGTCAGATTTGCTTGTGCTGCTGGTCTGCTAAGGATAGTGAATTGTTCCCCCAGTGGGCCATGCCTTATCTTAATGCCACTTCATGATGCAAGAGTGAACAGTTTACAAGATTCCTCTGTTTTTTATTTTCACTGATTAAACATTAGTTGCAATTTTTTTAACTTCTTTTTATAGTGCTAGAGCAGTTTCATAAGCCATTATCCAGACAAATGAGGAAACTTTAAGTGAAGCACCTCTCAGATTTTCCATGGTACTGCCTGCCGCTTTTTATGGACTTCACTGGGAAGTTTTCAGTTTTTCATCCATCTAGATAATAGGGTATGATCCTCTATTCAGCTTTTCGTTTCCATTTTGTTTGCCAAATTTGATTAAAATGAACTATCTCCCATTACCATTTAAAAATAAGAAAGAATTATCTCCCAGTGGACACATCATTACAGTTCCTTCTCGATATTTGTTTCAAAATATCTTTTTAATTTAGTTTTATAGTTTGAACAACAATAATTAGCTGCAAAACTGAACAAGTGAAATTCTTCTGAATAGAATGTCGCCATAGCTATCCAACTAGAAATTTATACTCTCCACATTCCCTACTTTGAATCCTGCGTGTTTGAAACATTCTTCCCTCTTGCTGCTTATCTGTTTTCACCATTACAACCAATATGGTTTTGTTAAACTTTTGAACTCCTCTGATCTCTTATGCTATATTTTGGATAAGTGTGATCTTTGTAGACGAGTGGTTAGCTAGTGCAAGTTGTGGCTTTAGAACTCATGTAATGTTAAGCCGTTATTATTTGTATAGTCGGTTAATTAGTTAAGTAGTTAACACTGTAGGAGGTAAAATTGTATAAATATACTCTATACAGATACATTTCATTTCTCAGAAGAAGATAATGGAAGTCTTTCACTTCTCTCAGAATTTTTCTCTCCAAACTTCTCTCGTCTTCTTCCCCATTCATCCTCACAGCTAAAACTTCGGGTATCAGAGTCTGCCTCGCGAGTCTCCGACCATCGAACAATTTCAATTCCCCTCAATTTTGGAGTTGAATCGTCTCTGCTCATTTTGAATTCGAAACTAGGGTTTTGTAATTTGAGCTAAGTTTCTGCAATCTGATTGTGTAATCTTTTTGAGTTTACCTACAATTTCCATGGCAATTGGCGAGTAAACCAGTACCACACCAGTCAGACCACCTACTACTAGAACTTCCGATAACACATCTGCTCCCACTCGTGGCAATGTCTTCCCTACGATTGATCACAATCATCCTCTGTACCTACAATCAACAGACACTCCAGGTAGCTCCTTAATCTCACTTCAGTTAACAAGATGTGAAAACTATGCCATTTGGAGTAGATCTATGAGAATTAGATTGTTAGGTAAAAGCAAACTAGGAGGGTGTTTGGATTGTCTTTTAAGCTCTTCAAATCAGCTTTTAAGCTCTTTTGAGCCTTTTTTAGCGTTTGGCAAAGTAAAAAAGTACTTAAAATAAGATAAAAACCGCTTAAAACAAGCAAAAAGCAAAAAGTTGGGCAACCCCAACTTATTGCTTTTTGGCTTAAAAGCTATTTCTGCTGAAAAATCACCTTTTTAAGCTAATCCAAATGAGCTCTAGGATTTTTTTGAAATGATAACATTTGTATATATTATAAAATCAGTACATAGGTTGTACTGAACTGCTAACTAGATTTGCTAGTATGCAATCCTAGCATGATCCTAATATGTCTATGATTGACAATGTATTTTCTGTGTAAAACTGTTTACACCAAAAATAAAAAAGAAGAATACAATTGAGTTTGATCTTGTGCACTGAGTTAATTCTGTCTTCAAAATATCTAGCATTCCTTTCCTTCCAAACTGTCCACCAGATGCATGCTGGGACAGTCCTGCATCTATCTCTGTTGGTTGCTTCTGCTCCAGCTTCTTCCCAACTAAAAAGAACTTCCTTGATCCTGTGGGGCATTGCCCATGAAATGCCCCTAAGGTTAATAAAGATTTTCCATAGTTGGTCTGTTATCTTGCAGTGTAGAAATAGATGGGTAACTGTCTCAACACTTTCCTCACATAGAAAACATCTTGAGCACAGAGAGATTCCTCTCTTTATGAGATTTTCCTGAGTTAAGACTGCCTCCTTTGCTAGTAGCCAAGTGAAACAAGCTACCTTATAAGGAATCTTGGTTTTCCATATATGCTTCCATGGCCAATCTCTTATCTGTGGGTTATTTTGATTCAAAATCTTGTATGCTGCCTTCACCTGATAGACCCCTCTGTCATGCCTCTTCCATCATAGTGAGTCCATTCATTCCTGTATACATGTGAATGTCTCCAACTTGTTATAAAGGTCAGTTAGTCTTGCTATCTCCCAGTCATTCAACTGTCTCCTAAGAATTATTTCCCAACCTTGAGAACTCCACATCTCGGCTACTGTCTTTTGTTGATCTTGTGCCAAACCAAACATATCAGGGTAGAGTTCCTTCAGGCATCCATGCCCCAACTAATTATCATTCCAGAAAGAAGTTTTCCTTCCATTGTTCACTCTTACGAAAGTATGATTCTTCATTGTAGGCCAAAGTTCCCTGATGGATCTCCACACACTGACTTCATATGTTGACACCCAGTTATTTTCCTCTCCATACTTTGCTTTGATCACTTTGCTCCATAAGGTTTGGGGTTCTTGAGAATACCTCCATAGCCATTTCATTTTGAGAGCCTTGCTTTGATTCTTCAAGTTTCTGATTCCCATACCACCTTGCCTTTTCATCACTGTGATTGATTTCCATTTGACCAAATGGAAGGCCTTTTTCTCCTTATTCCCTTGCCAAAGGAAGGATCTTCTTAGTTTGTCCAATCTCTCTATAATTCCAACTGGGATTGGAAACAAGGTCATCATATAAGTGGGCAGTGAATCTAAAACTGAGTTGATTAGGACTAGCTTGCCCCCCATTGATAAATATTGTGCTTTCCATCTTGACAACTTCTTCTCACATTTTTCAATGACCGAATTCCAAATCTCTTTGGATTTAGATTTTGCACCTAGAGGCATCCCCAGATAGATGGTAGGTAGACACCTTACTTCCCCTATTAGTACCAATGACAGTTGCTCCATATTTTGGACTTCATTGATGGGGTAAATATGGCTCTTTCTCTTCAGGCTGAGATTCCTTATCAGGCTGAGATTCCTTCAAACAAAACCAAAATGATCCTCAGGTATCTCAGTTGCTCCTCTTCAGCATCACAGAAGACTAGAGTGTCATCATCATATTGGAGATGTGTGATCTCTAGACTATTAGCAACATTCCTGTCCACCTCAAAGCCTTTGACCCATCTATTGATATTTGATGTCTTAACCATGTTATTCAGACCTTCCATGGCTATGATGAATAGGAAGGGGGATAAGGGATCACCTTGCCTTAGACCTCTATTGGCAGGGAATAAACCTTCAGGAGATCCATTTATGAGGATGGAAAATTTGACAGTAGAGATACAATATTTCATCCAATTGATCCATTTCTGCCCAAAACCCATATGTTCTAGCATTTTCAGCAAAAAAAACTCCAGTTGATATGATCATAGGCCTTCTCTATATCTAGTTTGCATATAATTCCTGGTTTTTTCTTTTTGATTCTTGAGTCCACTGCTTCATTGGCAATCAACACTGCATCCATTATTTGTCTTCCTTTGATGAAAGCCATCTGTTAAGCATCTACTAGTTTGTCTACCACCCTCTTCAGTCTTTCAATCAAAAAATTTGATAGCAGCTTGTAGAAACTCCTTATCATGTTGATTGGTCTGAAATCTCTCAGTTCCTTAGCCCCTGTCTTCTTTGGAATCGGTGCTATGTAAGTTTCATTGAAACTTTTCTCGAACATTTCTTGAGAATGAAAATTGTTGAGAGCCTTCATGGTGTCCTGCTTCAGAATATCCCAACACTTAATATAAAAACCCATTGTGTAACCATCAGGGCCTGAGGCCTTGTCACTTGCACATTTCTTCAGACAACTCAGGACTTCTTGCTCCTCAAAATTGCTTTGCAGAAATTCCTTCTCCAATTTTGAGATAGTGGGGCAGTTGTCAAAATTGACTGCAGGTCTCCACTCTTTCGGTTCTGTGTATAACTTCTTGTAGAATTCAATAATCTCATTCTTTATTCTTCTTGGCTCCTCCACTGTTTCATCTTGGATCACCAGTTAATCAATGTTATTGTACCTCTTGTGTACATTGGCAGTGCGATGAAAAAACTTTGTATTTCTATCCCCTTCTTTGAGCCACAAGGACCTAGATTTCTGTCTCCATGCACTTTCTTCATTCTTGAGGTGCTCCTCAAAATCCATGAGGGCAACTGCCTTCATCACTAACTCCCCCTTTGTCAGGGCTCTTGGTTGCTGTATTGTATCAAATTCTGCCAATTGGCTCAACAATTCAGATTTTTGAATTCCCAGATTTCCTTTATAACTTCTACTCCATTCTTTTAGCTTGCCTTTGAGGGCTTTTAGTCTGCAAGCTAAAATGTAGTCTGGTCTTCCTGAGAATTCAAAAGTTGTCCACCAGTTCCTGATTCTGTCATCAAAACCTTCAAAATTCAACCACCAATTTTCAAACTTAAAGTAAGATTTGGCTTGCTCCCAAACACCACAGTAGAGGGCCACAGGGGTATGATCAGAGATCAACCTTTGTTGGATTGTTTGCTTGATGTTTCTGAAGCTATCATCCCATTCTCCTGAGATTAGGAACCTGTCGATTCTAGTAGCAGTTGTATGATTATCCCCTTTGAACCATGTGTAGGATCCTCCTTCAAGATGAAGTTCTATCAACTCCATGTCTTCAATGAAATCCGAAAATTTCACCATCTCCTTGGACTTCCTAAGGCAGTCCCTTTTTTCAGTGGGAAACCTTGCGACATTGAAGTCACCACAGACTGCCCAAGGGCCATTCAACAGACCCTTTACTGCACCAAGTTCCTGCCATACTGTTCTTCTTTCAATTCTGCAATTTGGAGCATAAACGCATGTTATATGACATTGAAAGTTCTGTAATAAAGCCTCGAACTTACATGTCAGTGTATATGTCCCAACCTGTAACACCTTCCCTTCCCACACTCTACCGTCCCATAATAATAAAATTCCCCCTCTCGTGCCACTACCTTCTAGACATGCATACCTCACCCATCTCCCACCCCAAATTTGACTGACAATTACCTTGATATCCCCCTCCAGTTTTGTTTCCTGCATACAAATAATGTATGCCTTCCAGTTGCTTATTTGACTCTTTATGATCTCCCTTTTCTTCTTGTCATTTAATCCCCTAACATTCCATGATATTAGTTTGATCTTCATATCGCAATAATTGTTGATGGTAGATTCCTTAAGTCTTAGATTTGAGTCGAAATTACATTATCAATGGGAGAAGGTAAATGCTGCAGTTTTATCCTGGATCATGAATGCTATAAGACCAAGACTACTGAGTAGTGTAGTGTATGCCTCAAATGCACACAATGTTTGGTGCTAGTGTGCAAATACATGCATAAATAAATTCATTCTCGTACTCAAGGCACAATGACTGTAAAAGACTACTTCTCTAAACGAAGAGATCGTTGGGATGAATTTGATGCTATAATGCCATGTCCCAGCTGTCCATGTCCTGAGTCAATGAGGTACCTTGAGCACTTTGAGTACAAAAGACTAATGCAGTTCCTAACAGGGTGAAATGAATCTTACAACCAAGCTAGGAGTCAGATCACAATGATGTATCACACTCCCTTTGTAAACAAGGCATACTCCATGATCATAGATCAAGAGAGCCAAATAAACGTTGCTAATTTCACACAAGTCTCACAAGTTACTAAGTCAATGGAAAGTACTGCCTTGTTTACCAATAAGGGAGGGAACTATGCTGGCAGCAGTTTCAAACCTGGACCCAAAAGTAACATACCTGTCTGTGAATACTGCCATCTGAGGGGTCACACTAAGGAAAACTACTATAAGCTAGTTGGATATCCACCAGATTTCAAGTCCAAATAGAGAGGTGGAACAACTGGAACTGCTAACTCCTGTGCCTGGATGACTTCTCTTACAGAAGATGTAGTATGTAGAGTCAATAGTGCAGTCAACAATACTAGAAAACTTGGGCAACAAGCACCTGTCAGGGGAGGTTTTACCTTTATGGCATCACCAGCAATTCAACAACAAGCTCCTACAACTTTCTTCACATCAGAGCAGTATCAACAGATCATTCAAAGGCTTAACAAGGGATCAGATGAAAAGCCTCAACCAAGTCAGCAGCTGTAGGTACATGTCTATCTATAGTGATAGAGAGTGGATTGTTGACACATGTTCCTCTAACCATATGCCCTCTACCTTACAAATGTAAAAGGCATAAAGATTAGTACCAAAATCAGGTAGGAGGAAAGTGCATCTACCAACAGGAAATGTAGTGTCAGTCACACGCACATGATTGGCTTCTGTGGTTAAGAACCAAGACATATCTAATGTGTTGTACATAATTGAGTTTAAGTTCAATCCTCTCTTAGTATCCAATCTCAGTATCCAAACTTACTAAAGAACTGAAACGCATGGTAATGTTCTTTCCCGACTACTGCATCTTCTAGGACCTCTTCAATGGACAGGTGAAATGGATTGGTAGGTAGAAACATGGACTATATGTGTTGCACGAGAAACATGTGAAGGCCTCATGTCAAGAGTCTAGACAACTAGTGAATAATAACACAAGTGCATGTTTTATGAATAAGACTAGTCATGCTCACGTCTTCTATATCATGTTCTAATAGCATATGGCATAAGAGACTAGGTATGCACCATTAGAAGTAGTAAAGAAGCATAAGTTGCTTAGACATTTAAAATCTCTTTTCAATCGAGTACTACTGTGTCTGCATCTGCTTTTGATTTACTGCATTGTGATATTTGTGGGCCCTACAGAGTTCCTACCTATGATGGTAAAAGATTTTTTGTCACAACAGTAGATGATTACACTAGGTTCACTCGTACCTTTCTTATGCACTCAAAGTCTGATACTATAGTAGTACTCAAGGATTTTTTTGCTAAGATTAGAAACATATTTTGTGATGCTATTAAGATACTCATAACAGACAATAACAGTGAGTTTTTTAGCTCTAACTTCAAGGAATTCTGCCCACTCAAAACCTATGTATGTAAACTCCCCAGAAGAATGGAGTAGCAGAAAGGAAACACAAACTATCCTTGGCGTATCCAGAGCACTGAGGTTCTAGGCAGGCATTCCCCTTCGATTTTGGGGTGAATGTGTCAACGCTGCTATATATCTCCTGAACAGGCTGCCATCTAGAGTCATCAACTTCAAGTCACCATGTGAGCTGTTTTATTTGCATGCTCCCTCTCTAAGTCATCTCAAAGTATTTGGCTGTTTCTGCTATGCAACTGTCCCTAAGTGTATGGATAAGTTTGCTTCCAAAGCCATCCTAGCAATAGTTCTGGGCTATTCTCCTACACAAAAGAGATATAAACTATATGATCTCCAGAACAAGGCTCTCTTAGTAAGCAGAAATGTGGTGTTTCAAAGAGGATGTCTTTCCTTTTAAACAGTTAAAGTCTGCAGGCACACCTATATTCCTCGTTCTGGACTTGCTACCATTAGATGAATCTACTGTAAATATGTCTCAAACTCTCACCACGCAGTCGAGTCCTATAGATGCTTCAACTGAGGGGGAGGTTTCACCATCTCCTCATTTTCCTAAAGCCCAAGATCAGGCAGATATCACCTCACAATCACCTGAAGGAGCCAATTCTTTATGTGCACCATCTAACTCCATGGAGCTCAGGAGATCTAGCTGACCAAGCAAACCACCAATGTGGCTGCAAGATTATGTCACTAAACAAGTTGGCAACTCTTGTGCATATCCTATCTCCTCCTATGTCACTTACTCACACCTGAAGCCACCTTATCAACATACGTTGGCTCTCCACTCATCTATATCTGAAAATGGGTGCAGGCAATGAAGCAGGAAGTTGTAACACTTGAAGACAATAACACTTGGATTATTGTGGACTTGCCACCTGGCAAGACTCCCATTAGGTGCAAGTGGATATTCAAAGTTAAATATAGATCTTCAGGAGAGGTTGAAAGATATAAAGCCAAGTTAGTGGCCAAAGGTTATAGCCAGAGAAATGGTCTAAAGTACACCGAGACCTTCTTACCTGTGGCTAAGATGGTGACTGTTAGGTCCATAATTTCTTTGGCTGCCTCTAAACATTGGTTGATCTACCAAATGGATGTACATAATGCATATCCTCAAAGGTGATCTCCTTGAGGAGGTTTACATGCATATCCCTGAAGGATTTGCAGACAAGGGGAGACAAAGAAGGTCTGCAAATTGAAAAAATTACTATATGGCCTCAAACAAGCCCCAAGGCAGTGGAACATGAAATTAACTGAAGCCCTGGTGACGATGGGATTCAAGCAGATCCTCTTTGACTACTCTCTGTTCACTAGAAAAACAGATGATGACATTGTGGTGGTCCTAGTGTATGTAGATGATTTACTAATCACTGGGACCAATCCTAATAAGCTAAATGAGACAAGAAATGATTGAGTTTGCCAGGTTTAAGGAAGGCATAGTGATGAATCAGAGGAAATATGCCACGAAACTAATCTCTGAATCTGGCCTAAGTTGAGCAAAACCCGCTGGAACCCCTTTTGAAATGAATCAGAAGCTAACTTCAACAGAGTATAGCAGAGTATGACTGACATATGGATGAAACTAATGATGAAGTTGAGGTGTTAAAGGATCCTAGTAGCTTTCAGAGGTTGGTTGGAAAACTGTTATATGTTACCATGATCAGACCAAACCTATCTTTTGTAGTGCAAGTTCTCAGTCAAATTATGCATTGTCCGAATGTGTCACGCATGGAAACTGTTCTCAGAGTGGTAAGGCACATCAAAGTTGAGCCCGGGCTTGGCCTTTTCATTCCTGCTGACAACACAAATAAACTGACAGCCTACTGTGACTCAGACTGGGGAGCTTGCCTACAAACAAGAAGATCAATCACTGATTACTTAGTCAGGTTTAGGAATACCCTAGTGTCATGGAAGTCTAATAAACAGGAGACTGTCTCCAGGAGTTCAGCAGAAGCTGAGTTCAGAAGCATGGCCACCCGTGTTGCTGAAGTGACCTAATTGATAGGGCTATTTGAAGAACTTCGTGTGAAGTTAGAACTAGCTGTTGATCTCTTGTGTGACTGCAAGGCAGCTATTCAGATTGTTGCCAACCCAATCTTTCATGAAAGGACTAAACACAAAGACATAGGCTATCACTTTGTGGGAAAGGATCCTACAAGTAGTGATGAGAACTGAGCATGTAACTACCAAAGAACAACTAGCTGATCTCTTAACTAAAAGCTTGGGTAAGGAGCAACATGATTATCTAGTGCAAGTTGTGGTGGTAGAATTCATGTAATGTTAAGCCGTTATTATTTATATAGTCGGTTAATTAGTTAGGTAGTTAACACTGTAGAAAGGTAGTTAACACTATAGGAGGTAAAAGGGTATAAATATACTCTATACAGATACATTTCATTTCTAAGAAGAAGATAATGGAAGTGTTTGACTTCTCTCAGAATTTCTCTTTCTAAACTTCTCTCGTCTTCCTCCCCATTCATCCTCACAGCTGAAGCTTCCCGCTATGGATGTTATCAATCTTCAAGCTTTGCTTTTTATCTTTGCAAATTTTTGGCGTCACTTGTCACCATTGCCCAAGTATTCTTTCTCGAAAACCTGAAACTTAAGCCTCCTTTGATTAGTTTCAAGAGTCTATCCCATTTGACTAGATGAAACTTGGTGGACACTTTACTCTCTCAATATATGAAATCACAAGGATGCCTTTGTTTCATTTAATAATATTTGTTTTGGATGTCAATAACTTTTAAAAGAGTAACTCCCACATGTGTAACTCCTAACTCGAGGATTAATCTTGTAACAATTATGTGGAGTGAATCTCCCTATTTATGTTGTTGTAACTTGTGATGGTTAATGGCTTATAAATTGAGGCCAAGTTGAAGCTTAAAAATACACAAGTTTGAATGAAAAAGATCATTTCTTATCTAGACTCAATTTTCTCTATCTTCTCTTGTTTTTACTATACACCCCTTTTAGTTTCATTGCACTTGCATGTAATTTTTTATATTGCTTAGGCCAACTGAGTGTCTTCTCCAAGTTATAACCAATCAACATAAAGTCCAACTCTAACAAAAATGGGTTAGCACAACTGTATGTGTGCATCTTAACATAGGCTATTATCTATCAGTTAGAGGCTGATTTTAGCAATAGATAAGTATATTCAGTTGTTGTGCAAAACATGGAAAAAATTGTTGTGCAAAACGTATTTTATACATTTGGATCAAGTGTTAACAAATAGGCCACATAAATACAAATCCACCTAAACATGTCGAGAATTTTCACTTAAACACTTAAACTAAGCCTATAACCTATTGATAGCTTAAAGTGTGTCTATTTAACACGAGCAGTTGACATGACAAATGATGAGCTTCTCACTCACGTTGATTGCGTGAACAATTTTATTTTAAGCTGCAACACGTGGATCTGCATGTGAAGCGCAGAGTGTAGTATGAGTACAACCGGCCTCATATACTCAATAAGTACCAAGCCTAATCTCGGGCTGAAAGCAATGACGAGCTTGCCAATGTGCAATACTCATTTTCAATAGCTAACAACAATAATAACAACATAATAATGGAAAAAAAGAAAAGCAACTCAAGTAATATGAGGTTCAACCTTATCACAATAAGAGGAGAAATCAGTATGCTTTTCAAGTCATTCAAGTATATCAGTCTAAGACATCAATTTTTTCACAGAAATTACGTAAATATGGATTTATCAAATTACAATGCAATTCCAAGCTCTAAAAATCAAATAGAGACATAAATTACCAATTAATATGAAAAAAATAACTCTATGCCTACATGACAAGTATACATGCCAAAATCAACATCTCAGCACTATACGGGTGCCCGACATAAGTCCCTCACTAGGCACATATCGGTGCCTGCATTCACAGGTTATTACCTGACTCCAAAAGGTCGGATCCTAGCCCAAACGATGAGCGGATCAAAAGTCAACAATCAATATCACTCAGCCTAATATGGGACCTTGACACAAGCGTCATCTCACACCTAATATCAACACAACTCTATGGTCCAAGATCAACCATCAATCCACTCAAGTCTCAATATGCTGACATCTCACAGAATACCACACAGAATGTACCAACGTGCCCCAACTCAACTCGAACTCATATCACACACACAAAGTCACGATCAACAAGTGAGATAACAAATAAAGAGTGTACAGTGATTGAGATACAACACATAAATATGATATCACAACTGAAAAGTATAACTACGGCTAACACAAATAGCTCAACATAGAAAAAATATCCTTATCATGTCTACAGATAAACATTAACCTAGACACGATTTCTAGCATGGATAATAGCTCACATAGTCAAACAAGTGGAGAAAATACGATATCAAAGAGGCATGATAGCAAAATAAGGCGTATAATAGCCTCAAGTCTATCATGAATAACTATAGTGCATGCACATATGCTCGTTGCTTCGCACGTGCGTCACCCCCAACACATAGCAAGCATCATAGCCTACGAGAAAATGCCCTCAAGCCAAGCTTAGGAAAGATCAATACTCCAAAAATCCCATGCCATACGAATCAGCCTCTAAATGGGTCAAATCTAGCCAAAAATAACTCAATAACATCAAGAACGACTATCAGAATCAATTCCAAACAATGATTTTTATTCAATTCCCAAAAAGTCAACAACAGTCAACCCGAGCCTACATTGTCAAAACCTGAGTCAGGGGGTAGATCTAGACTATCCATAACCCCACCAGTCCAAAAATGTGATTAGGTTCTAAAATCGAGTCCAAATCTTTTCCCAAAACCTCAATATCCAGTCTCTTAAGAAGTAGAAAAAATCCTCAAAATTTCATATATGATGAATTGATAATCCATGCAGATTTTAAAATAATACCAAAAAAGAGTAAAAGTTACCTACCCTAAAGTCTTGTATGAATGTCTATTCAAAATTTCCCCTCTCTAAGTCTACGATTCAAAATATAATAGAATGGGCTAAAATTTCAAAATATAACACTTAAGTGTTCTGCCCAGCGATACCCTTCGCGAACGCAGGCCAAGCCTCGTGTTCGCGAAGTACAAATTTTCTACTCCATCCAAGGATTTCTTCGCAAACACAAAACGCACTTCGTAAATGCTTAACAGAGGCACCCAGAATTATGCGAATGCAACCCCCAGCACGCGACCACGAAGGCTAATCTTCCAGGATGCCTCCCATGCTCCGCAAACGCCACTACTGTAGTGCAAATACAAACGACACTGATAATACATACCGCGAACACGATCCTTTGACCGTGAATGCGAAAAACAAATCATAGTTGCCACGAAATAAACCTCAGCGATCACGAGACATGCTCCGTGATGTCAAAATACACAAGTCACAAGCAGAAAATCTGCAACCTTAAACAAGCTTCAGGTTGTCCAAAACTCTCCCGAGACACCCGGGATCCCATTCAATCACACCGCAAGTATGCAAATACTACCCGGACCTATCCAAAGCCTCCAAACACATACGAGACCATCACATCTACGAATATCAAACCACAAATTTAACCTTTCTTAAGTTCATGAATTTCCAATCTTCAAACGAAGCGTCTGATTCAAGCCTAACCAATTCAGATTCCATTGCACACAAGTCCCAAATAATAATATAAAGCTATTCCAAGTTCCAGAACCATGATTCGAATCTGATGTCATCAAAGTCAACCCCGAACAAACCTATGAACTTTGCAAACCTTCAAACTTCCAATTTTTGGCAATTAGAGCCAAAACATCCTAGGAACTTCCAAATCCAAATCCGAACATAAGAAGAAGTCCAAAATTACAATACGAGCCTATTAGAACCATCAAATACCAATATGAGATCCTTTGCACAAAAGTCAAACCTTGGTAAACTCTTAGAACTTACGCTTCCAACAATGGAACTATGTATTCCAATTCACTCCAAAACCTTCCTGAAACCAAACCGACCATCCCCACAAGTCATAAAATAACAAACAATAATATGAGAAACATCAAATAGGGGAAATGGGGCTCAAATACGCAATGACCTACCGGATCATTACATTCTCCCCCTCTTAAACAAACGTTCGTCCTCGAATGTGTTTAGATCATACATGTGATGTCACAAAGATGAGGGTATGTGCTCCGCATGTCATGCTCGGTCTCCCAAGTTTCCTCTTAGACGTGTTGACCTCTCCACTGGACCTTCACTGATGCAATATCTTTAGACCTAAACTTCTGTACATGCCTATCCAAAATGGCCACCGGCTCTTCTTCATATTTCAGTTTCTCATCCAACTGCACTGAACTGAAATCCAACACATGATCGATCCTCATAATATTTTTGAAGCATGGCTACATGAAACACCGGGAAAACTCTATCCACCTCACCAACTCTCTCTAACATAAACCAATATACCAAGGGATAAACTTGCCTTTCTTCCCAAATCTCATCACGCCCTTTTATAGGCGAGATTTGGAGAAGAACCTTTCTCACCCTTCATGAAAGCCACTTCACCAACCTTCCTATCAGTATAACTCTTTTTCCTGAACTGCACTGTACAAAGCCGCTCCTGAATCAACTTCATCTTCTCCATGTCACCAGGAACCAAATTTGTGCCTAATAACCTAGCCTCACCAGGCTCAAACTAACCAACCAGAGAACGACGTCGCCTCCCATACAAAGCCTCATACAAATCCATCTGGATGCTTGACTGATAACTATTATTTTATGCAAACTCGGGTAATGGAAGAAACAAATCCCACTAGCCTTCGAAGTCATTAACACAGGACCTCAACAATCCTTTAAAATCTGAATGGTCCGCATGGACTACCCGTATGCCTAAGGGTGAAGCACATTATTCAACTCAACTTGCTGTCCAACTCACACTAAATAGCTCTCCAGAAGTGCGAAGTAAATTGAGTGCCTCGATCCTAGATGATAGACATAAGAACTCAATACAGGTAGACAATCACTCTAATATAGATCTTAGCCACCTGCTCCCAAGTGTAGGAACTCATGAATAGAATGAAATATGCAAATTCTATGGTATGCGCTCCCACTTTCACTCTGGTATCTCTATTCTCTAAAGAAAACCACCCGGTCTCTGATGCTCATACTTGTACTGCTGATAATTCAAACACCGCGTCACATATTCAACAAATTCCTTCTTCATCCTCCGTTACCAATATTACTGCTTGAAATTACCATACATCTTCGTAATACCTAGATGAATGGAATAACACAAATTATGAGCCTCCTCAAGAGATAACTCTCTCAAACCCTCCACATTAGGAACACAAATCCGACCTTCAAGTCATAATACACCATCCTCACCAATAGTCACCTCCTTAGCATCACCTTGCTGCACCGTGTCCATAAGGACAAGAAAATGGGGATTGTCATAATGGAAAGCCTTTGATATGCTCGAACAAGGAGGAATGGACAACAATACCAAAAAGAACCCTGCTAGGCTCAGAAATGTCCAATCTCAGTAATCTGTTAGCCTAAGGTCACTGTATAGCTGTAATAATTGCCAAATTACCCATACTCTACGCCTTCCTACTCAAGGCATCCACAACCATATTTGCCTTCCTCGGGTGATACAAGATAGTAATATCATAATCCTTCAATAACTCCAATCACATCTGATTCCTCAAGTTCAAATCCTTTTGCTTGAATAGATGTTGAAGATTCTAATGATATGTATACACCTCATGAAACACACCATATAAGTAATGCCTTCAAATCTTGAGCGCATGCACGATAACTACTAACTCCAAATCATGTACTAGCTAGTTCTTTCATAAGGCTTGACTAGTGTGACGCAAAAGTATTCACCCTACCATCATGCATCAACACACACCCAAGGCCAACACGCAAAGCATCACAATAGACAATATACATCCTCGATACTAAGGGAAATACGAAAACTGGAGTTGGAGTTAAAACAATCTAAGATTCTGAAAGCTCTCCTCACGGTCGTCAGACCATTTGAACGGAGCAAACTTCTGAGTCTAACTTAGTCAATGGAGATGCTATAGGTGAAAATCCCTCGATAATACAACAATAGTAACCTACCAAATGTAGGAAGCTCTTGATCTCAGTAGGAGCAGAAGGTTTGGTCTAATTCTGAACTGACTCAATCTTCTTTGGATCCACGTTGATCCCATCACTAGACACCACGTGGCCCAAGAATTCCACCAAATACAACCAAAACTCACACTTGGAGAACATAACATACAATTTCATCGCCTTCAAAGTCTGAAGCACAATCCTTAAAGGCTGCTCGTGCTCCCCCTACTATGGGAATACACCAATATATCATCAATGGATGTTAAAAGATTCCAAATAAGGCTGGAACACAATGTTCATCAAATGCATGAAGGCTACTGGGGCATGAGTCAAACCAAACGACATAAAAAAACTCATAATGCCCATAACGAGTCCTGAAAGTCGTCTTAGGGATGTCTAAGTCCCTGATTTTCAATTGGTAATACCCCGATCTCATATAAATCTTTGAGAACACCGTATCACCTTAAATCTGATAAAATAAATAATCAATGCATGGCAGTAGATAATTATTCTTGATGGTAACCTTGTTCAGCTGCCTGTAGCCAATACACATTTTCATAGACCCATCCTTCTTCTTTACAAACAACACCGACACACCCCAAGTTTATACACTCGGCCTAATGAACCTCTTATCCAACAACTCTTGTAGATGTTCCTTCAATTCCTTCAACTCTGGAGGCGCCATGCAATACAGTGGAATAGAGATATGCTGAGTGTCTGGTGTCAAATCGATATTCCTATCGGGTGGCATGCCCGGTAGGTCTACAAGAAACACATCCGGATACTCCCTCACTAGTGGAACTAACTCAACAATAGGAGTATCAACACTAACATTTCTGATAAAAGCTAGATGCGCCAAACATCCCTTCTCAATAATCCGTTAAGCCTTCAAAATGATATCACTCTACTAGGAGTGCAACCAAGAGAACCATTCCAATCCAACCTCGGCAACCCCGACATAGCCAACATTTTGGTCTTAGCATGACAATCAAGAATAATATGGTATGAGATAGAAAATCCATAACCACGATCATATAAAATTCCAATATATCTAATAGAAAGTCCGCCCTCATGTCAAAATCACATATAGTGACCACGCATGACCGATAAACTTGATCCACCATAATGGAATCCCAGCTGGTGTATATTTATGAACAAGGGTAACAAGCGAATTACATGGTATAACCAAACAAGAAGCAAAGTATGATGACACATATGAATAAGTATATCCAGGACTAAACAATACCATAAAATCTTTATGGCACACAGAAACAATACCTGTAATAATAGTATTAGAAACAACAACCTCGGTCCTCCATAAGAATGCATAACATCTGGACTGATCTCCCACTCTAGGAGGACCATGTCTTAGATGACCTCCACCCCGAGCTGGCTAAGCGGGTGGTATAGCTACTGGCGCATGAATCATAGTCTTACCTCTATACTGCCCTAAACCTCTGCGAAAATAGGGGCAGCATTTCCTGACATGCCCCAAATTCTCACACTCATAGAAACCTCTGAGTGAAAATGACTACGGGGCCTGAATCGAACCCCGTGAAATAATATATCCACCAGAGGAACCTGGTACCTATGAACCCTCAATATATTATATCGATGTGAATTCTGCGCTAGAAGTGCACTGAGTGAAGACTACATATAAGCTCCTCAACTAGGTTGTGGTTTATAATAAACTGGCCTGCTAGAGTGGCCTCTCCCAAATCTACCTCGGCCTCCAGATGATGCACCATTGAATCTACCTAAATATCGGGACCTCTTGTCCCTACCCTGAATCATCTCTCTAGTCTTATTGCGGATACACTCAATATAGCGCGCCATCTGTATAACTTGGTGAAATGAAGTCCCGGTCTCTGCCTCTCTATCCATATTAAGGTGAATACTGTGGTGAATATCATCCATGAATCTTCTCATTCTCTCTTCCTCAAAGGGAATCAAAATAGTAGCATGACATGACAACTCTATAAACCTCATCTCATAATCAGTGACTGATATCTGACCCTGCTGAAGGTGCTCAAACTTCCTCCTCAGCTTCTCTCTCCTGGTGCGGGGCACATATTACTCAAAAATGACCTTGGAGAACTGAGCCCAAGTAAGATGAGGTGATCCTGATGGTATGCCCATCTCATAAACTTGCCACCACCTCTTGGCTGGACCCTGCATCTAAAAGGCGATGAAGTCAACTCCATTAGACTCAACTAGTCCTAAATTGTGTAGAATCTCGTGACAATGATCCAAGAACTCCGGGGCATCCTGTGAAGGTGTACTGGTAAAGTAAGGTGGATGCAACTTTGTTAACTTATCCAACCTCTTCATCTTATTAGCTAACATCGCTGGGCTATCCTTAATTTGCGCGTATAGTAGGATGAACTCCCCCAACTAGTAACACTCCATAGTTTGGATAACCATGGGACATACGCTTTAGGGTATGAGTAGCTGAAGTCTGCGCTCCACCCCCTGCTTGGGAAGTAACTAGTGCAGTAGGAAATGCCTCGGCCTGATCCAAGCTCTCGAACAAACCAACCAACCATACTGACCAAAGTATTCTCAACCACTAGTGTAACAAGTAACCCTAGGGAAACTGAGCTGGTCCCACCAGCTCAACATAGTCAGGAATTTGCTCCTCAATTAGAGCTACTGGTGGCTCTATAGTGCTGCTTGATCAGGGCCCCTAGTTGCGGCGCATGCTCCACCCCTGCCTCAGCCTCAGCCTGGGCCTCTCGTAGCCCTAACCTAGGGTACTAGCTCCTGCTCAACTGTATTAGAATAATGTTTTCTCACTATCTATGAGAGAATAGAAAAGAAAAGACTTAGACTTAGGGATAAAAAATCTACACCACAGAGAATGAAAGAAAGAGAGGTTTTCCTAACAATCTTGTAGCCTCTCGAAGATTAGTACAAACATCTCCATACTGATACGTAAGAATCTACTAGACCTCCTCATGGCTCACGATACCTATGCAATCTAGTGCTTTGCTACCAACTTTGCTACGATCCAAAATCCTATCGGGACCGTAATTCCACCTGATCCCCTAGTTGCTCTGCTCACATATCACAGTACCATAATCACAATATCGCACGAAATGTACCAACATAGCACAACTCAGTTCAAACCCGTGTCACACACAGAATAACATAGCCGACAGGTAAGATAACATATAAAGAGTGCACAGAGACAGAGATATAATACACGAATATAATATCATGATAAAAAAGTATGACTATGACTAAGGCAAATAGCTTACAATGGCACAAATAGCCCTATCATGTCTCAAACAGATAAGAAATAACCTAGACATGATTTATAGCATAGATAATACCTCACATCGTCAAGCAACTGGAGAAAACACGAGATCAAAGAGGCATTAAAGCAAACAAGGCATATAATAGTCTAAAGTCTACCCAGATCATGAATAACCACGGTGAAAGCACATACACTCATTACCTCGAACGTGTGTCACCCCCACATAGCTAACATCATTTCCTACAAGAAAATACCCTCAAAACAAGCATAAGCAAGATACTTACCTCAAATGCGTAAGACAAAATACTCCAAAAATCCTTGCCTCACGAATCGGCCTCAGAAAGGGTCAAATCTAGCCAAAAATATCTCAATAACGTCAAACAAGACTATACGAATCAATTCTAAACAATAAAGCTTTGATCTTTATTCAATTATCAAAAAAGTCAACAAAAGTCAACCCAGACCCACATGGTCAAAATCTGAGTCAAGGGATATATCACGACTACCCATGCCGCATGAGTCAAAATATGTGATTAGATTTCAAAATCGAGTCCCAATCAACTCTCAAAACCTTAATTTTCACTCTCTTAAGTTTAAGGAAAAACCCCCCAACTCAAAATTTCATGTGTTTATATGTTAATAATCCATGAAAACTCTTGAAATAGCACCAAAATGAGTAAAAGTCACTTACCCCAAAGTCTTATATGAAAATATCCTTCGAAAATTGCCCCTCTCCAAGTCTAGGGTTCGATATTTGAGAGAATAGGCTAAAATTCCGAAATATAACACTTAAGTATGCTTCCTAGCGATACCCTTAATGAACGCAGCCAAGCCTCGCGGTCGCAAAGCACAAATCTGTTACTACCTCTGAAAGCTTCTTTGTAAATGTTGAATGCATATTTTTAACACGAAGAAAGACACCCAGAATTACGCGAATGTAACCCCCATTACGCAATCGCGAAGGCTAGTCTTCTAGACTGCCTCGCACGCTCCGCAACGCGACCACTGTAGCACGGATGCGAAAGCCACTGACCATATACATGAATGACCCGGCCGGTCGTTCCGTAGAATTTGCACAGTTATTACTGTTTTTCCTTGTCATGCGTTGCTTAGAATGTTTATGATGTGTTGGGGTCGGTTGGTTCGGGTTCGTAATGATCGTAATGAGAATTGAAACTCTTAGTCTTTTAAATTAGCCATATAGTTGGAAAAGTCAACTAGGAGTTGACTTATTGGTAAACGAACTCGGAAGGCGGATTTTATGGCTCAGATAGCTTCGTTAGGTGATTTGGGACTTAGGAGTGTGTTCGGAATGTGGTTTTGAGGTCCGCTATAGAATTAGGCTTGAATTGGCGAAAGTTGGTTTTTGGCGATTTCCGTCGACAGTGAAAAATAGGCTATAGTGGTCGGAATGTAATTCTGGAAGTTGGAGCAAGTTCGTAATGTCATTTTGGATATGTGTGCATTTCAGGTCATTCGGATGTGTTTTGGATGGTTTCGGCATCCTTGGTGGAATTTAGAAATTTCAAAGTTAATAGGCTTGAATTTGATGTGATTTTGGTGTTTTTGCGTTGTTTTTAGTGTTTCGAAGGCTCGACTAAGTTTGAATGAGGTTATGGGAAGTGTTGGTATGGTTGGTTGAGGCCCCCGGGGCCTCGGGATTGATTTCAGATGCGTAACAGAGGTTTGAACTTAGAAAAATGCAGGAAAGCTGCTGCTGGTGCACCACTGCTGGTGTGGTCGCACCTGCGAAAAGAATACCGCAGGCGCGAGGTCCGCATGTGCAAATACCTTCCGTAGGTGTGGAGTTTTGTTGTTCGTGAAGGGGTCGCACGTGCGGACAGGTGGTCGCACCTGTGGAAGCGCAGGTGCGAATAAGTCATCGCAGGTGCGGAAATTAGGGGTTTAAGTCAGATGCACAGGTGCACACCTGGGACCGTAGGTGCGCACCTGGGACCGCAGGTTCGGGTCCACATGTGCGCTAATAAGGTCGTAGGTGCGGAAATCCCTGGGCAGATCATATATAAAGGGTCCTTAGCGAAGTTTTGGCATTCTTTCACCATTTGCATGCGAATTTGAAGCTTTTGGAGGGTTTTTGAAGAGGGAAATCAATAGTTCTTCATTAAGGTAAGGTTTTTGGACTTAAAACTCATTTATGTATGATTAAAGGTCTGATTAGTGGTGAAAATTGGGGAAAATCAGTGCTAAAATGGGTAATTAGGGCTTGTGATTAAGAGACCTTAAAATAGGAATTTGAAGGGTCATTTGGACTCTGATTTCAGTGTTCTTGGTATGTATAGACTCACGAGAGGATGCAGATTCTTGTGGTGTAAATTTTATCGAATTTAAAGACGAGGTCCATGGGGTCGGTTTTGGCCAATTTCGGGAATTGTGCCTAATTTTGATAGTTTTCGATTGGGTTTCGTCTCCCTAGCATATTTTGATGTTATTCATCTGATTTTGATAGACTTGGAGCTTTTGGGAGCCGATTCGAGGGGCAAGAGTATTGCGGAGTAGCTTTTCGGGCTGTTTGGGGTAAGTAATGACTACAAATCTTGTTCTGAGGGTATGAAACCCAGACTTAGCATCTTTTCACTGTTTTGGAGTGAGGCACACACTGGATTACGAGTTTATGGCGTGCACTGATTTGGAGAGTTGGACTTGGTCCTTCCCGTAACAACTATTGAGTTGCATAATTGCTTTTAAATCACATGATAAATCATATTTTTATGATTTTGATATATTTGGGATGTAAGCCATGTGTTGTGGCCTCGTGCCGACCTGTTTAACCCCTTGGGGTTTTTTGTTTTTCCTGATATGTCCTCACCGTGGTGATTATGAATTACACTCAGTCATTCATGTTAAAGTGTTTTTGATACTCAGACTTGTTGATATTATTCATGATATAGAATACTGTTATGGGTCGAGAACCCCGTTTATTTATGGCCCGAGTGGAATTTTGAGAGTTTCTGACTGAGTGAGGCCGAGAGCCAATATTGTAATGATACGATGGATCGGGTTGCACGCCGCAACATATTACACTGTTATGATATGTGAGAGGCCGAGTGCTAGAGTGATTGATGCCATGATTTGGCTTGTTATAGCGCTTGGGCTGTAGGAGCCCCTCGGAGTCTGTACACTCCCAGTTAGCGCAGGTACCTACTGAGCGCGCGTGCCGAGTGCCGAGTGACGAGTGATTGGGAGGCATGAGTGACTGTGAGGTTTCCCGAGGGGCTGATGCTGAGTGATTATGAGGTATGCTGAGTGATGATTTGCCCGATGGGCGGTTTATGATACTTGTTTTGCTGGAGTAACTATTTATGATTCATTTCATCTTTAAACTAATACTTTTTGGGTATTATACTGGAATCACTGGAAATCACACATGTTCAAAGGATTTTTATTGAAACTGGCTTTTAAAGCATATTGGCTAACTGTATGCACTGTTAGAAATCAATATTTTACTTATTGTGATTCGATGATTGCTCATATGTGTTTCTTACTGTTCAGACATGATTTATTTTCATTACTACTGAGTTGGCGTACTCACCATTACTCCCTGCACCTCTGTGTGCAGATCCAGTTACTGGTACCGAGCGTTAGTCATCTATTACCGTGCGGAGCCGAAGTCGGGACATAGAGGTAGTTGTTCAGCGTCCACAACATCTCTGTTTTCCCTTTCTTATTTTGTACTTAGTTTTTCGTTCCGAGATTATGTATTATGATAATAGTATTCTTGGTATCATTCTTAGATGCTCATGACGTGTTGGCTCCAGATCTTGGGGTTGGTTGTATACTGTTTAGCTTATTTGTTTTGCTTAAAGAAATGCACAAATCTATATATGTTTTTGAAATGTTGAAAATGAGTTGGGAATTTTGAAAAGAAACGGCTAATATGTGAGTGTTGGCTAGTCTAGTTCCATGATAGGCGACATCACAGCATGTTAGGATCCGGGGTTGTGACAATACATCGTGAGCGCAATCCTTTGCCCGCGAACACGAGGAACAAATAACAATTGCCACAATTTAAGCCTTCATGAGTGCGAAGCACACAAGACACCAACAGAAAATCTGTAACCTCAAACAAGCTTCGGGTCGTCCGAAACTCACCTGAGCCATCCGGAACCCCTTTCAATCATATTAACAAGTCTGTAAATACTACCCGGACCTATCCAAATCCTCCAAACACATACGATATCATCACATTTATAAATCAAAGATCAAACCACAAATTGAACTTCTCTTAATTAAGTTCAAGAACTTCCAAACTTCAAACCAAGCGTCTAATTCAAGCCTAACGAATTCAGATTCCATCCAAACTTTGCACGCAAGTTTCAAATGAGAAAATGAATCTATTCCAAGTTCCAAAATCATAATCCGAATCCGATATCATCAAAGTTAACCTCCAGACAAACCTATCAACTTTCCGTACATTCAAACTTCCAACTTTTGGCAACTAGAGCCAATACATTCTAGGAACCTCCAAATTCAAATCCGGACATAAGTCTAAGTTCAAAATCACCATACGAACCTATTGGAACCATAAAAATAGCAATCCGATATTGTTTACACAAACGTCAAACCTTAATCAAGTCTTACAACTTAAGCTTCCAACAAAACTAAGTGTTCCAATTTACTCCAAGATCTTCCCGAAATCATACTGACCATCCCCGTAAGTCAAAAAATAACAAACAAGCATACAGAAAGAATTAAATAGGAAAAAACGAGGCTCAAATACACAAAACGACCGACCGAATCGTTACAAAACTTTTCAAACACTGATTGAGTATACATTTGTAAGGATGTGGTAGTAAACTAACCGCCTGATTATCTCTATCCATATATTCGCCAGCCTCTTAGCTTCAACAAGTTTTGCATGTCTTTTCCAAATATTTAAGGCTTAAAAATGTAAACCTTTATCCTAAAGTCTTACTCTTTCCACTTATTTTATCTGTCGGTATATTACTAAATACCGAATTTAAGAAAGAACTTTTTAAAAAATTTTAACTTAAGCTTCCAACTTTGAGACTAAGTGTCTCAATTCATATGAATTCTCTCTCCGTACATTATAGTCGTTAACTCACAATGGTAACTTAAGAAAGTGCGTCACCGTCACGCTTCGCCCTATGGCGCCGTCGGATGGTGTCCAATCGGCGCGTACAGATAACCAAATCAACCCTCCTACAATGGAGATTGAACTTGTTAAAGGCATATAATAGTCTAAAGTCTACCCAGATCATGAATAACCACGGTGAAAGCACATACACTCATTACCTCGAACGTGTGTCACCCCCACATAGCTAACATCATTGCCTACAGGAAAATACCCTCAAAAAAAGCATAAGCAAGATACTTACCTCAAATGCGTAAGACAAAATACTCCAAAAATCCTTGCCTCACGAATCGGCCTCAGAAAGGGTCAAATCTAGCCAAAAATAACTCAATAACGTCAAACAAGACTATACGAATCAATTCTAAACAATAAAGCTTTGATCTTTATTCAATTATCAAAAAAGTCAACAAAAGTCAACCCAGACCCACGTGGTCAAAATCTGAGTCAAGGGATATATCACGACTACCCATGCCGCATGAGTCAAAATATGTGATTAGATTTCAAAATCGAGTCCAAATCAACTCTCAAAACCTTAATTTTCACTCTCTTAAGTTTTAGGAAAAACCCCCCCAACTCAAAATTTCATGTGTTTATATGTTAATAATCCATGAAAACTCTTGAAATAGCACCAAAATGAGTAAAAGTCACTTACCCCAAAGTCTTATATGAAAATATCCTTCGAAAATTGCCCCTCTCCAAGTCTAGGGTTCGATATTTGAGAGAATAGGCTAAAATTCCGAAATATAACACTTAAGTATGCTGCCTAGCGATACCCTTAGTGAACGCAGCCAAGCCTCGCGGTCGCGAAGCACAAATATGTTACTACCTCTGAAAGCTTCTTTGCGAATGTTGAATGCATATTGTTAACACGAAGAAAGACGCCCAGAATTACGCGAATGTAACCCCCATCACGCAATCGCGAAGGCTAGTCTTCTAGACTGCCTCGCACGCTCCGCAACGCGACCACTGTAGCACGGATGCGAAAGCCACTGACCATATACATGAATGACCCGGCCGGTCGTTCCGTAGAATTTGCATAGTTATTCCTGTTTTTCCTTGTCATGCATTGCTTAGAATGTTTATGATGTGTTGGGGTCGGTTGGTTCGGGTTCGTAATGATCGTAATGAGAATTGAAACTCTTAGTCTTTTAAATTAGCCATATAGTTGGAAAAGTCAACTAGGAGTTGACTTATTGGTAAACGAACTCGGAAGGCGGATTTTATGGCTTAGATAGCTTCGTTAGGTGATTTGGGACTAAGGAGTGTGTTCGGAATGTGGTTTTGAGGTCCGCTATAGAATTAGGCTTGAATTGGCGAAAGTTGGTTTTTGGCGATTTCCGTCGACAGTGAAATATAGGCTATAGTGGTCGGAATGGAATTCTGGAAGTTGGAGCAGGTTCGTAATGTCATTTTGGATATGTGTGCATTTCAGGTCAATCGGATGTGTTTTGGATGGTTTCGGCATCCTTGGTGGAATTTAGAAATTTCAAAGTTAATAGGCTTGAATTTGATGTGATTTTGGTGTTTTTGCGTTGTTTTTAGTGTTTCGAAGGCTCGACTAAGTTTGAATGAGGTTATGGAAAGTGTTGGTATGGTTGGTTGAGGCCCCGGGGGCCTCGGGATTGATTTCAGATGCGTAATAGAGGTTTGAACTTAGAAAAATGCAGGAAAGCTGCTGCTGGTGCACCACTGCTGGTGTGGTCGCACCTGCGAAAAGAATACCGCAGGCGCGAGGTCCGCATGTGCGAAGACCTTCCGCAGGTGTGGAGTTTTGTTGTTCGTGAAGGGGTCGCACGTGCGGACAGGTGGTCGCACCTGTGGAAGCGCAGGTGCGAATAAGTCATCGCAGGTGCGGAAATTAGGGGTTTAAGTCAGATGCACAGGTGCACACCTGGGACCGTAGGTGCGCATCTGGGACCGCAGGTTCGGGTCCACATGTGCGCTAATAAGGCGGTAGGTGCGGAAATCCCTGGGCAGATCATATATAAAGGGTCCTTAGCGAAGTTTTGGCATTCTTTCACCATTTGCATGCGAATTTGAAGCTTTTGGAGGGTTTTTGAAGAGGGAAATCAATAGTTCTTCATTAAGGTAAGGTTTTTGGACTTAAAACTCATTTATGTATGATTAAAGGTCTGATTAGTGGTGAAAATTGGGGAAAATCAGTGCTAAAATGGGTAATTAGGGCTTGTGATTAAGAGACCTTAAAATGGGAATTTGAAGGGTCATTTGGACTCTGATTTCAGTGTTCTTGGTATGTATAGACTCACGAGAGGATGCGGATTCTTGTGGTGTAAATTTTATCGAATTTAAAGACGAGGTCCATGGGGTCGGTTTTGGCCAATTTCGGGAATTGTGCCTAATTTTGATAGTTTTCGATTGGGTTTCGTCTCCCTAGCATATTTTGATGTTATTCATCTGATTTTGATAGACTTGGAGCTTTTGGGAGCCGATTCGAGGGGCAAGAGTATTGCGGAGTAGCTTTTCGGGCTGTTTGGGGTAAGTAATGACTACNGATGTTATTCATCTGATTTTGATAGACTTGGAGCTTTTGGGAGCCGATTCGAGGGGCAAGAGTATTGCGGAGTAGCTTTTCGGGCTGTTTGAGGTAAGTAATGACTACGACAAGATTAAGGGTTCCGCCAAATTTGGATTCTACGACAACTATAATGTGTAGACTTCACTAATGAAGATGATTTCAATTTTGTATGGTTCAGACGGGTTATTGAAATTGCTGGATTACAAATATGGCTACAAAAATGGTCACCGAATTTCAAACCGGACGAAGACATCCCTATTATGCCTGTATGGGTGCTCTTAATGGGTATTCCTTTTAATATGCATACATGGAATTATGTGAAGCAAATTGTCAGCAATGTTGGGACTCCTTTGGCTCTAGATGCTGCTACTTTTGGTAAAACCAGACCTAGTATGGATAAAGTCAGAGTTGAAATATACTTAACAAAACCTCAACCTCATAGTGTCTGGGTAGGTTCGGAAGATGAGTATTCTCCGTTGAAAGGCTACACTCAAAAGATAAAATATGAGAATATTCCGAAGTATTGCCAACATTGCAAGAAACACAGTCATAATATGATGAATTGCAGAGTCCTTGAAAAAAAAAGAATTGTGGAAGCTACTGTGGTGGACAACAATTTGATGAAGGATACACAATTGCAAGGAGGGGAAGGTTGTAGTGGTAAAATGGATGATGGGAAGGATAGCAACAATATACAGAGAATAGATATGTCCAGTGATGTTGAAAAATAGAACACTACTACTAGAAAGAAAGATGAAGTGCCTATCAACCATGAGCCAAAAACGTTGAGGAACCTGCAATGAATAACAATGGAAAACAGATTATTAATCAAGAGATCAGCAAGGATCAGAATCATCACGAAAAGAAAAAGGGTAAAAAGCAAGAAGTGGTTGACTATGTGCCGGAAGAAGAGGTGAATCGGGAAACAAAAGAATTACCTGAGGAACATCAAACAGTTACAACAAGATTCAACAAGAAAAAAGAAGAAGAAGAGAAACAAAGTGAAAGGGATGCCTAAGAAGAAGAGTAAAGTCATGTTCAAATCTTTGCTCTCACATAATAGTGTTGGAGCAAAGAAATACTTCGGTGATTACATATCCCCTCACAATTTGATGGGCTCCATGCTACAAGGAAGTCAACAAAATAAAGAGAATGCTATTAACACTAATAATCCCAATAACAAGATAGAGGATGGGCTGGAGGGGACCAAGGTGATGACAAAGAGTATGAGCAACAATTCTGTTTAAAATTATAAGAATGATAAGAGTTTATCGGCAGACAGTGAGAACAGAAAAGAGGTGGGACAAAACAGATGAAGATAGATTATCCACTAGTATATCGTCTAGAGTAAAAAATCAGCCAGCAATTCAACTGGTGGTGGAACTATTTGGCGATCAGCCAGTGGGACTACCTACTAAACCAATTGACAAATCTGAGAAACTGATGATACATCAAGGTGAATCTACAGAGTCTTCACAAGCTGAAACATGTAGTGGCACCGAAGTCTAAGAATCTCAACAAATACAACATACATGAACTAAAAACAAATATGACAATAGCAAGGAAAAGAGAGGAGCATCCCAAGAGGAGAAGAAAGGAAGGAAGACAAGTGAAAAACATAATTCTTCCAACAAAGGAAGAATAAAACAACATATACCCAACCTTATATACCATGATTAGTACAATTTTCTGGAATATAAGTGGGGTAAGGTCCAAAAAGGCTATTCACGGACTAAGGCATATTATCAACATCAACAAAATAGTTTTTGCTGCAATCCTTGAACCATTTGTTGATACGAGTAAGATTGAAGGCTATAGAAAATTTCTTGGCTTTCAACACTGCAAAGCAAATATAAATGGTAAGATTTGGTGCTTTTTGAGTCACTTTGATCAAGCTAAGATAGTTGCTGACGAAGAACAACATCTGACTATCAACTTTAAAGAAAATACTGATGACAAAGGAACTATAATTACCATAGTGTATGCTAAATGCACATCTGTGGAGAGAAGAGACCTTTGGAGCAGTTTAGAAGACTTGAATGATACTATTGATGGGCCTTGGTGTGTCGGAGGCGACTTCAATGTGATTATGGACTCAAATGAGAAAATAGGAGGTAGACCTCACAGGGCTCTTAGGAGCTTTGACTTCATTAGCACTATGGAGAATTGTGGGCTGGCAGATATTGGTTTTGTTGGTCCAAATTTCACATGGTGCAACAATAGAAGGCCAAGGAAGAGAATTTGGAAGAGACTTGATGGAGTATTGATCAATGATCAATGGGCATACAAATTTCAATCAAATACTGTCAAGCATTTGAACAGAACAGGATCAGACCATATACCTCCTCTTATGAAATTCCACAATGAGCAAGATTACAACATTAAATACTTCAAATTCTTAAACTTTTGGACTGAGCAACAAGGCTTCCATAAGGTAGTACAAGAAGCATGGGAAATGGAGGTAGATGGGAATGCAATGTGGAGGCTTCAGAGTAAATTGAAGGCATTAAGTAAGAAACTTAGCCAATGGTCTAGAGATGTTCTAGGAGATGTCAATGAACATGTTATGATATGGGAGGCAAAAATGCAACTATTGGAAGAAATGGATCTATACAATAATACATAGCAAGGAAAGGAAGAACTCAACAAGGGACATGCTGAATATATAAAATGGCTTGGAATGCAAGAGTCTTTATTAAGATAGAAAAATCAAATTAGGTGGTTTAGAGATGGAGATTGCAACAATAGGTATTTCCATAGTGTTTTGCGGAACAAAAGAAAGAAGCTTAATTTGTATAGAATCAAGAATCACATAAATAGGTGGATTCAGGGAAATGAAAAAATTGCCAAGGCTGCGGTTAGATGTTTTAATCAAATGTTTAATCTGGATCAAGCTATCATGAATGATAGATTATTGGATTGTATACCCAAGAAGATCAACGAAGAAGACAATGAGTGTTTGAACAAAATGCCCGATGGTGTTGAGATTTGGGAAGCAGTTTTCAGTATGAGTGCCAATAGTAGTGCTGGTCCAGACGACTATAATGGTGAATTTTTTCAGAATTGTTGGGAGATCATTAATGAGGATGTGATTGCCTTTGTCTGTGAATTTTTCAAAGGAAAGATGCTGAAAAATACTACACGCACACTTGTCTTGCCTTAATTTCTATGCGGGCCCGGGGGTCGAATTTTGACCAATTTCGGGTTTTGAGCTAAAATTGATATTTTTCAATTGCAATTCAGTCCTTAAGCATAATTTGATGATAAAAATCTGAAGTTGGTAGATTTGGAGCACTTGGCAGTTGATTCGAGAGGCAAGCGTATTGCAGAATAGTTTTCGGGCTAGCTTGAGGTAAGTAATATCTTTAAATACTGTCCTAAGGGTATGAAACCCAAGACCTTGCATCCTTCATGGATTTTGGAATGCAAAGATTGGAACTTTGGAAACATATTCCCTATTTAGGAAACTATTGAGTTGCGAAACCGATTTTTAAGCGTATGCTTAATAGTATTAATATTTTGATATAATTTGGGTTGTAAGCCATGTTTGGGGCCTAGTGCCGATCTGTTTAACCTTGGGGGATGTTTTTACTATTTTACTCACTTGTTATGTTATGAATTCCACTCAGTCTTTTCGTGATAATTGTTTCAGCTACTGAGATTAGGAGTTTCCTTGGTTTGGCGGGATATTACCGTCGCTTTGTGGATGTATTCTCTTCTATTGCTTCACCATTGACTATATTGATCCAGAAGGGTGCTCCATTCAGATGGTCCGATAAGTTTGAGGAGAGATTTCAGAAGCTCAAGTCAGCATTGACCACAACTCCGGTACTAATTTTGCCCACTGGTTCGGGTTCTTACATAGTCTATTGTGATGATTCTAGAGTTGGCTTGGGAGTGGTGTTGATGTAGGACGGTAGGGTGATTTCCTACTCATCTAGACAGTTGAAGATGCACGAGAAGAACTATCCAGTGCACGATCTTGAGTTAGCTGTTATTGTTCATGCCTTAAAGATTTGGTGGCATTACTTGTATGGGGTACAGTGTGAGATTTTCACTGATCATCGTAGCTTGCTGTATCTGCTGAGGCAGAGGGATTTGAATTTGAGGCAAAGAAGGTGGTTAGAGCTTCTCAAGGATTATGACCTTACTATTTTGTATCACCCGGGAAAGGCCAACGTAGTGGCCGATGCCTTGAGTCGCAGAGCCGAGAGTTTGGGGAGTCTAGCATACCTTTCAGCAGCAGAGCGATCGTTAGCACTTGATGTTCAGGATTTAGCGGGCCAGTTGGTGAGATTTGATTTGTCAGACCCTCCGCGGGTATTAGCTAGCATGGCTTCCCGGTCTTCTCTCTATGATTAGATTAAAGCTCGCCAGTATGATGACCAACACTTGTTAGTTCTTCAGGATAGAGTCCGTCGGGGTGATGCAAGGGATGTGAATATTGGTGATGATGGAGTTATGAGGATGCAGGGCCGTATTTGCGTGCCCAATGTGGAAGGGATTCGAGAGTTGATATTAGCAGAGGCTCATAGTTCGCGGTATTCTATTCATCCGGGTGCCGCGAAGATGTATCAGGATCTGAGACATCAGTATTGGTGGAGGCGAATGAAGAGAGATATTGTTGAGTATGTATCACAGTGTCTCAACTGCCAGCAGGTCAAGTATGAGCACCATAGACCAGGTGGTTTGCTTCAGAGGTTAGATATCTCGGAGTGGAAGTGGGAGCAGATTACTATGGACTTTGTAGTTGGGCTTCCACGGACTTCGAAGGGTTTTGATGCTATTTGGGTCATTGTGGATAGATTGACCAAGTCTGCGCATTTCATTCTTGTCTGTACTACTTATACTTCAGAGCGGTTAGCTGGTATTTACATTAAGGAGATTGTCCGGTTGCATGGAGTTTCGGTTTCTATTATTTTTGACAGAGGTACTCAGTTCACATCTCAATTTTGGAGGGCCTTACAGAAAGGTATGGGTACTGATGTAGAGTTGAGCACTGCATTTCACCCTCAGACCGATGGGCAGTCGGAATAGACTATTCAGATATTGGAGGATATGTTACGGGCTTGTGCGATTGATTTTGGTGGTTCATGAGTTTCTTCCACTAGCGGAGTTTGCATACAATAATAGCTACCAGTCCAGTATTCAGATGGCCCCATATGAAGCTTTATATGGTAGGAGTTGTAGATCTCTGGTTGGTTGGTTCGAGCCTGGTGAGGCGAAGTTATTGGGCACAAATCTGATTCAGGATGCGTTGGAGAAGGTGAAGTTAATTCAGGAGCGACTTCGCACGGCGCAGTCTAGGCAGAAGAGCTATGCAAGGTCCAGGATGTTTCATTTATGGAAGGTGATAAGGTACTTCTGAAGGTATCACCCATGAAGGGTGTTATGAGGTTTGGAAAGAGAGGAAAGCTAAGCCCACCGTTTATTGGTCCTTTTGAGGTACTTCAGAAGGTTAGAGAGGTGGCTTACAGACTTGTCTTGCCACCCAACCTATCGAGTGTTCATCCGGTATTTCATGTGTTGATGCTCAGGAAGTATGTTGGTGACCCGTCTCATGTTTTAGATTTTAGCACAGTTCATTTTGAGGGTGATATGTCATATGAGGTAGAGCCAGTAGCAATTTTGGCTCGCGAGGTCAGAAAGTTGAGGTCCAAGGATATAGCTTCAGTGAAAGTACAGTGGAGAGGTCAGCCAGTGGAGGAGGCTACTTGGGAGACCGAGCGGGAGATGCAGAGCAAATATCCTCACTTGTTTGAGACTCCAGGTATGTTTCTAGACCCGTTCGAGGACGAACGTTTGTTTAAGAGGGGGAGAATGTAATGACCCAGTATGTCGTTACGTAGAACCTGCATTATAATTAATGTTATTGACTTGTTATAGGTTTGTTATATTGTTATTTATGTGTTAGAGTTGGTAGGCTTGAAATCGAAATAGTGGTAGTGAGAGTTTAGTCACTTAGCCTTTAAAAATAGCCTTAAAGTTGGAAAAGTCAATTGAGAGTTGACGTATTGGTAAACGACCTCAGAATGCGGATTTTATGGCTCGAATAACTTTGTTAGGTGATTTCGGACTTAGGAGTGTGTTCAAAATAGTTTTGTGATGTCCGGTGTAGAATTAGGCTTGAATTGGCGCAAGTTAGTTTTTGGTAATTTCCGGTCGGCAATGGAAAACAGGCTATCGGGGTCGGAATGGAATTCCGATAGTTGGAACAGGTTCGTAATGTCATTTTGTAGATGTATGCAAAATTTCAGGTCAATCGGAGTTGTGTTGAATAGTTTAGGCATCGTTGGTGTATTTTAGAAATTTCAAGGTTCTTAGGCTTGAATCCGATGTGATTTTGGTCTTTTGATGTTATTTTTAGTGTTTCGAGGGTGCAACTAAGTTTGAATGATCAGTTATGACGTATTGGTAATTGGTTGAGGTCCCGAGGGGCTCGGGATTGATTTCGGGTGGTTAACGGACTCAATTGGACTTAGAGAAATGGTTGTTTTGCTAGTGTTTTTGCACAGGTATTTTACCCTATGCATTCGCGGAAGGTACCTCGCGTTCGCATAGGGGAATTATGGGATCTGGGATTTTTGCACTGTGCGTTCGTGGTTAGGTTGGTGCGATCTCGGAGAGTAGAGGGCCAGGTTAGTGCGAACGCAGGGGTGCATGTGCGTTCGCGTAGGGTTAGATCACCTGAGGGACCCCCAGGCCATTTGTTCTGTGTGTTCGGGGGGTTGGGGGTGCGATCGCGATGAGTTAACTGGGGAAAGCAATGCGTTCGCGGATCGTTGACCGCGATCACGATCACGATCGTGAAGGTCATAGGGGGCTGGTCAGTGCGAACACAGACCTTTGACCGCGATCGCGAAGGGTATTGACCTGGGCAGTTAGATTAAAATCCTTCCGCGACCATAACCTATTTTAACACCATTTTTTAACGGGAAGAAGCTTTTGAGGCGATTTGGAAGAGGGAAAATCAGTGTTCTTCATAGAGGTAAGTAATTTGGACCTTAAAACTTGATTATAGGTGATTAAGGAACATAATCTCAGTGTTTAATTCATGAAAATCAGTAGAAAATGTTGGGGTTAGGGCTTGAGATTATGAGACCTTTAGGGGTCGATTTGAGGGGACAAACGAACTACGACTTTTTGCGTTCTTTATATGTACGGACTCGTGAGATAACGAAGAACATTTTGGTATTAAAGTATTTGAGTTCCGAGACGCGGACTCGGGGGTCGGGTTTTGAGCTAAAATTGATATTTTTCAATTGGAATTCAGTCCTTAAGCAAAATTTGATGATAAAAATCTGAACTTGGTAGATTTGGAGCACTCGGGAGTTGATTCGAGAGGCAAGCGTATTGCTTCCGGTCTAGTTTCAGGTAAGTAATATCTTTAAATCCTATCCTAAAGGTATGAAACCCCAGACCTTGCATCCTTTTACGGATTTTGGAATGCAAAGATTGGAACTTTGGAAACATATTCCCTATTTAGGAAACTATTGAGTTGCGAAACCGATTTTTAAGCCTATGCTTAATAGTATTGATATAATTTGGGTTTTAAGCCATGTTTGGGGCCTAGTTCCGATCTGTTTTGTCACGCCCCAATACCGAGGGATGAGACAGACGCCTAACCGGTTGAGCCCAGTCAAGCGGACCTGGATTGCCTTTCCTATCCAACGTATTACCCCGTGTTCATAATATACATTGTTCCGTATGAAGTAGCCAATTTAGATTTCAAGTGAAATTTACAACATAATTTCATTTTCCTCTTTTAATTTTCAACAATTGATAATCCAAAACATACAAGTTACATACAACATTTCCGATGCGATCCATAATTATGAGTGAGTACAACTACCGCCCATAATATACATATATGTACAACCCACATAGTGTGTACGGAGCCTCTAAGAGTACTAGGAGTTTTACATAACTTGCCGGCAACAAGGCCCCGGCTATACCTTTTTACAACATAAGAAAAATGGAATGATATAGCCCACACACGGCCCCGAGAGGAAATGGGGCTCACCAGAACTGCTGAATAGATGAGGAGGAGGCACCACTAACGGCGGGCTGAGCTACCTGCTATGGAACCACCTACATCCATATAAAAGATGTAGCGCCCCCGAAAAAAGGGACGTTAGTTCTGTGGAATAGTACTAGTATGTATGAAGAAGCGTTACTCTAAGTAAAATCAAACAATACACAGATAAGAGACCGTTAATGGAACCAACAAATAGTGCACAGAAACATAAACAACCACAATTAAGAGTTTCACAGATTCTTATTTCAACCCAATCACATTCCACCCTTATTCCTTCTCATCAATCCACCCTTATTACTTCCTGTTGCGGCGTGCAACCCGATTTCACCGGACAATCACATTTTCAGCTTTATTACATTATGTTGCGGCGCACAACCCGATCCCACCGTACAATCACATTCCACCCTTATTACTTCTCACATATCACCTTTATTCCTCCTATTGCGGCGCGCAACCCGATCCCACCGTACAATCATATTTCATAGCAACAATAACAGCCCACAATTAAATCACAAGGATTCATATCATCAAGAGTATAATTTTATAACCACAAAATAATCATGTGTTCACAATAGTCTTTATCAATCATTAATTCAATCACAAAGATTTTCATCAACAAGAATATAAATTCATTACATCCAACAATCCATATGAAATCAAGCCACAATAAACCTTGCCAAACAATGAGTCATGTACCACATTGCCATGGTCATTTAGTTCAATTAAATCAATTCATAACTCCTTTTCATCACTTGTTACACAGCCCTTAGCACTTAAATACATTCACACATTTGGGTTCGTTACCATTCTTTCATACCAACATATTCAAGCATTTAACGACCTTGCACATGATATAGTAATCACAAGAAATCACTTAATATGGTAATCGACTAAGAAAATCAGAAAATGAAATCTTACACCTCAACATAGCCGGACAATCAATTCACATATACTCAGCAAGAAATCCATACCAAATGCTTCGACACCACAAGGTGACTCTACGAAGATTAAAGTTAGCCATACATACCTCGAGTCGAAATTCCCCTTTAATATCTATCACAATTCTCCGAACCGTCTAGCACCATCAATCTAGTCCACAATGTGACATATTTCACTTAGAATTAGGAATCTTGAATTCATTTGAGCATTTTATCAAACACCATGTGGTTCCTTTGATTAACTAAACCCTTTTTAGTGAAAGATTACTTTAACTAGCTTCCCTTTACTAGGTCATGGAAGATTATTCACATGCATGCAAGGTCTCCACTTTCATTCTTAAGAACCAACCTATGTGTGTTTTATTCCAACTAAAATCTAAGAATTAATAAGGAAATGAGGTGGGGACTTACCTTTTAGAGTGAAGAAGATGACAATTACTCGATAATTTCCGGGCCTGAGTGATATTTGAAAAATCGATTTGGGGAAGATGAGGACTTCTCTCTCTTGAACCCACTCTCACTTCTCTCTATTTTTGTTCAGATGCATGATAAAAATGAAGGGGAGGGGTGTTTTATTAACCTGGGGGTCGGGTGCGAAAATTAGAAATTAAAGAGCCCCGAAGCAGGAAATGCGGTCAGGAATGCGATCGCATTCCTGCCGCATAAATGGCCCTCAATCGGGCCAAAAATAAAACTGGACTGCCCAGGTATGCGACCACTATGCGGTCCGCATACCTGTTATGCGATCTCATAGTGCATCACATAACCTCCTTCGCAAAAATGGAGGTGCAAGAATGCGACATATATGCGGTCCGCATTCCCAAAATGCGATCGCATCTTGGACCGCATAGCTGTCCTCAAATTGGACAGAAGGCTGCCCATGTATGCGACCACTACGCGGTGCGCATACCTGTTATGTGATTGCATAGTGCGTCGCATAACAACGCAATTCTGGAAAATTTTATGTTTTAAGCCACGGGGTACTTTTTACTTCAAAAGGTCCGTTTTTAAGAATTTCTACAGTTATAACAACACGGGGACCAATTCGGGCATTATTTTAGACATGAAATTTTACGGGTCTTTACATCCTCCCCCACTTAAAATCATTCGTCCTCGAATGAGGATCGGGGAATCATTTTGACAACACAATAAGCAATCCCCCAATTTTCACTAACTCCGATATTTCTCTGAAAATTTTGCCAGAGTTTCCTTTGTAATTAGGTCTATCTACCTGTCAGAGAGCCCTCGAAACACATTGTTAACCAATTTCACACATTTTCAATTACTCCAACAACTTGCATATAATTTAGTTATCTCATCAAATCGTATACAACTCAATTACTTCAATATGCTAAACATAATTCAGTTAACACCACAATTTGCATATCATTTAGCTATCACATGAATTGCACATAGTTTAGCTCACTTCAAGGAGTTGCACATTACCCAAATAATCACAACATACACAAATATGGCATAGCTTGAGATGTTACAAGAGTAGGCAATCAGGGAGGAAATGGGGTGCTTTTGCACAAAATTTGACACAACATATAATTGCTTAGAGATGGCAGCTCTCACGATCACTGCTAGACTTGTTTAAACAAATGGGGATATCTTTCTTTCATTTCACTTTCCGCTTCCCACGTGGCTTCCTCGACTTACTGACTTCGCCATAACACCTTAATAGAAGCAATTTCTTTGTTTATCAATCTAGGGACTTGCCTATCAAGAATAGCAACCGAAACCTCCTCATACGAATATTCTTCATTAATTTCAATGGTCTCAACTGGCACGATGGAAGCTGGATCTCCAATTACCTTCTTTAGCATGGACACATGAAACACTGGATGCACTAATGATGTTTCAGGGGGCAATTCCATCCTATACGCTACTTGCCCTATCATTTGAGCGATTCGATATGGCCCGACATACCTTAGGCTCAATCCCTTTCTTCGTAAACCGCATCACTCCCTTCATGGGATACACCTTCAAGAGTACCCAATCATCTACCTGAAACATCAAATCTCTACAACAAACATCCGCATAGGATTTCTGACGACTCCGAGCAATTTTCATCCTTTCCTGAATGACTCTAACTTTTTCCATAGCTTGTTGCACAAGATTCGGTCCTAGCAATTCCGCCCCACCAACCTCAAACCATCCAATCGTAGACCTACACCTCCTATCATACATTGCTTCAAATGGGGCCATTTGAATACTAGCATGGAAACTGTTATTGTAAACAAACTCTATAAGCGGCAAGTGATCATCCCAGTTACCCTTGAATTCTAATACACAAGCTCGCGACATATCTTCAAGCGTCTGAATAGTTCGCTCCACTTGACCGTCCGTCTGTGGGTGGAAAGTTGTGCTGAGATTTACCTGAGTACCCAAACCTTGCTGAAATTTCCTCCAAAAGTTAGCTGTGAACTAGGCTCCTCGATCCAAGATAATAGAAACTGGAGTGCCATAGAGTCTGACTATTTCTTTGATATACAACTGAGCGTACTGTTCTGCAGTATTGGTGGAATTGACTGGCAAGAAATGCGCCGACTTTGTGAGTCGATCCACTATTACCCAAATTGAGTCGAACTTGCGCTAAGTGCGGGGTAACCCTACCAAAAAGTCCATATTTATCATTTCCCATTTCCACATCGGTATTTCCATAAGCTGCACCAACCCACCGGGCCTTTGATGCTCGGCCTTCACTTGTTGACAATTCGGACACCTAGCCACAAAGTCTGCCACACCTTTCTTCATACCATTCCACCAATAAATCTCCTTGAGATCGCGATACATTATCATAGAACCTGGGTGAACAAAATACCTGGAATTATGAGCCTCTTCCATTACCCTCTCCTGGAGATCATCCACGTATGGAACACATAATCTCCCTTGACACCGCAAGACACCGTCATCATTGCCGAGTGAAAATGCTGAAGTCTTGTGATTCAAAATTGTCTCTCTCAACTGTACGAATGCTAGATCTCTGAACTGCTTTTCCTTGACTTTAGTTACAAGGGAAGATTCCTCTCCATTACGCACCACGACGTTCCCCTCATCTGAGACCGGAAAATAGACCCCAAGATTGGCCAACTGATAAACCTCCCGAGCCAAAGGACTCTGTCCGGCCTCCAAATGTGCCAAGCTACCCATGGATTTCTGACTAAGAGCATCGACTACCACATTCGCCTTCCCTGGATGGTACAAAATATTCATATCATAATCTTTGAGCAATTCTAACCACCTCCGCTGCCTTAAGTTCAACTCCTTCTGCTTGAATAAATACTGAAGACTCTTGTGGTCTGTGAACACGTCCACATGGACCCCATAAATATACTGCTGCCAGATTTTCAATGCAAACACAATCGCTGCGAGCTCCAAATCGTGTGTCGGATAATTCTTTTTTCGTGATTCTTGAGCTGCCTTGAAGCATACGCTATAACTTTACCACCTTGCATCAGCACACACCCCAAACCAACTCTCAAATACAATAAACCACGAATCCCTCTGAAACTTCTGGCAAGGTCAACACTAGCGCTGAAATCGATCTCGACTTCAATTCCTGGAAGCTCTTTTCACAAGCATCGGGCCACTGAAATTTAACTACTTTCTGTGTCAGCTTTGTCAATGGGGAGGCGAGGGTAGAGAATCCCTCCACGAACCTTCGATAATACCCAGCTAGATCCAAGAAACTGTGAATCTTTATCGGGGTCGTTGGTCTAGGCCAATCCTTTACCGCTACAATCTTTTGGGGATCAACCTGAATCCCTTCCCTGGAAACAACATGGACCAAAAAGGTGACTAATTCTAGCCAGAACTCACATTTTGAAAACTTTGCATACAACTAGTGCTGATGAAGAGTCTGCAGAACTGCCCTGAGCTGATTATTATGATCTTCCCGACTTCGTGAATAAACAAGGATATCATCAATTAAGACTATCACGAAGGAGTCAAGAAACGGCTTGAAAACCCGATTCTTAAGATCCATAAAAGTTGTTGGGGCGTTGGTTAGCCCAAAAGACATTACCAGAAATTCAAAGTGCCCATAACAAGTCCTGAAGGCGGTCTTAGGAATATCCTACTCCCTGATCTTTAACTGGTGATACCCGGACCGTAAATCAATCTTGGAGAAAAACCTAGCACCTTGCAATTGATCGAACAAGTCATCTATCCGAGGCAATGGATATTTGTTTTTGATGGTGACATTGTTGAGCTGCCGATAATCAATACACATCCAAAGTGATCCATCCTTCTTTCTGACAAAAAGAACCGGTGCGCCCCAAGGCGATACACTTGGCCGAATGAAACCCTTTTCTAATATATCTTTCAATTGTTCTTTTAACTCTCTCAATTCTGTTAGCGCCATCCTGTAAGGTGGAATAGATATTGGCTGCGTATCTGGATATACATCAATCCCGAAATCGATCTCTCTATCTGGTGGAATTCCAGGGAGCTCATCCGGAAATACTTCAAGAAACTCATTCACAACCGGCACGGACTCGGGAGTAGGCACCTCTGAAGTGGTGTCCGCAACCTAGACCAAATGATAGATGCACCCCTTCCTGATCATCTTGGAGGCCTTAAGATAGGATATAAACTTACCCCTGGGCACAACATCATTCCCTTTCCATTCAATAACTGGTTCATTAGGAAACTCGAGCCTCATTATTCTGGTTCGGCAGTCGAGTTTAGCAAAGCACGAGTAGAGCCAATCCATCCCCATGATAGCATCAAAATCTACCATTTCTAACTCAATAAGATCGGAGGTGGTATCTCGACCACACACCGTGACAACACAATTCCTATAGACTTGCGCGACCGTAATAGAATCACCAACTAGAGTTGACACTGAGAACGACTCATGAAGTTGTTCGGGTTCTATCCCAAAACTTGAAGCAATAAATGGAGTAACATATGACAATGAAGACCCGGGATCAATAAGAGCATAAACATCATGCGTTTGAACAGTCAGAATACCTTTGACAACATCTGGAGAAGCCTCCGCACTCCGGCGACCACTCAAACCATAGAATCGACTGGGTCCCCCTTGACCCCGTGCTCTACCCCTAGCTGCACCGCGCCCTGCTGGAGCTAGAGGGCGTGCTGAAGATGCAGCGGCCGAAGAACTGGACGACTGAGCAGTACCCCTACCCGTGCCCTGACTGGGCGCACGACAATCTCGCTGAACATGGCCCCTCACTCCGCATCTATAGCATATTGGGATATCCAGGTAACATGGCTCAGAGTGGAACCTCCCACACTTAGGGCATGGGCCCCTCCGCTGCTGCTGGAACCTCCCACCAGAACGACCTGACTGATGGAACCTCCTGCTATCTGAACCGGGCCCAAAGCGACCTCCCTGCTGATAATTGTGCCCTGATGGCGGTGCGCTGGCTGAGGACTGAGTATAGGCCTGAGATGGTCCTGGCGATCCTCTCCCAAGGGCTGACCTCACACCTCCAACTGAACTCCCAGGGTTGCCCGCTGACCGGGCCCTACTACTTTCCCTCTCCATTCTTATCTTTAATTTCCGGGCCTCCGTAGCTTGGGAAAATCCCACACTCTTACCATAGTTCATATCTGAGTGCAAAGCAACTATAGCAGCCTCATTGACAACCACGGGACTAAGGCCCTGAACGAACCGACGAACTATGGCCTCCATAGTCAGCATCATCTGGGTGGCATATTTGGACAAGCGCACAAACTCCATATGGTATTCCCACACACTCATATTGCCCTGCTTAAGGACCTCAAACTCTGCAGCACAGGCTGCCCTAGTCTCGGCAGGCAAGAAATTATCCATAAAAGCATCCACAAACTCTTCCCACCTCGCCGGAGGGCTCCCTTCTCCACAGGTACTCTCCCACATCTCAAACCATGAATATGCTACTCCCTTTAGACGATAGGAAGCTAACTCAACAACCTATGTCTCAGTAGCCCTCATAAACCGGAGAGTCTTGTACATTTCATCTGTAAAATCCCGAGGATCGGCCTCTGGGTCGGTACATGTGAACTCTGGAGGGGCTAACTGCAGAAACTGGTTGACTCGGGAACCCGGAGAATCCCCTTGCTCGCTAGAGGAAGTAGGGGCAGCATGTGATCTTTGGGCCTGGGAAGCCCCTAGCTAAGTCAACATCTGAATGCTCCCCTGAGGTTTCCATTAGAAATACCGTAACCGAAAGCTGGGACTGAGGAAGGATCATGAACATCAGCGAGAGAGACTGTGGCACCCTCCGCGGGAGTAGGAATTGGAACAGATTGGCCTGGAATGGAAGGGTCAGGAATATTCAAGGTCGGGGAATCATTCTCATCCGCACCGTCAGATAAGGAATTCATGGCCACACTTGGGGTGGCATTGGCCTCTAGGCCAAGTCGAGCTCTCTTCTTGGGTGCCATTTACTGAAAATTAGGACAATGCACGAGTTAGATAAAATATTCTCACTTTCCACTTCATCGCACGATACTGAGTAACAATGAAAGGGTATTTTCCTAAATGTCCATGCAGCCCCCTAATTATAGATGTGGTCGACAACACACCGATAAGAAGGGTTCTACTAGAAACGGCTCCGAGACATCCTAGGACACTTTTAAAACCTTAGGCTCGGATACCAAGTTTGTCACGCCCCAAAACCGAGGGACGAGACCGGCGCCTAACCGGATAAGCCCAGTCAAGCGGACCTGGATTGCCTTTCCTACCCAACGTATTACCCCGTGTTCATAATATACATTGTTCCGTATGAAGTAGCCAATTTAGATTTCAAGTGCAATTTACAACATAATTTCATTTTTCTCTTTTAATTTTCAACAATTGATAATCCAATACATACAAGTTACATACAACATTTCTGATGCGATCCACAATTACGAGTGAGTACAACTACCGCCCAAAATATACATATATGTACAACCCACACAGTGTCTACGAAGCCTCTAAGAATACTAGGAGTTTTACATAACTTTCCGGCAACAAGGCCCCGGCTATACCTTTTTACAACATAAGAAAAAGGGAATGATATAGTCCACACACAACCCCGAGAGGAAATGGGGCTCACCAGAACTGCTGAAAAGATGAGGAGGAGGCACCACTAACGGCAGGCTGAGCTACCTGCTATTGAACCACCTACATCCATATAAAAGATGTAGCTCCCCCGGCAAAAGGGACGTTAGTACCGTGGAATAGTACTAGTATGTATGAACAAGCTTTACTCTAAGTAAAATAGAATAATACACAGATAAGAGACTGTTAATGGAACCAACAAATAGTGCAAAGAAACAGAAACAACCACAATTAAGAGTCTCACAGATTCTTATTTCAACACAATCACATTCCATCCTTATTCCTTCTCATCAATCCACCCTTATTACTTCCTGTTGCGGCGTGCAACCCGATCCCACCGAACAATCACATTTTCTGCCTTATTACATTCTGTTGCAGCGCGCAACCCGATCCCACCGTACAATCACATTCCACCCTTATTACTTCTCACATATCACCCTTATTTCTCATGTTGCAGCGCGCAACCCGATCCCACCGTACAATCACATTTCATAGCAACAATAACAACCCATAATTAAATCACAAGGATTCATATCATCAAGAGTACAATTTCATAACAACCAAACTATCAAGTGTTCACAGTAGTCTTTATCAACCATTAATTCAATCACAAAGATTTTCATCAACAAGAATATAAATTCATTACATCCAACAATCCGTATGAAATCAAGCCACAATAAACCTTTCCAAACAATGAGTCATGTACCACATTGCCATGGTCATTTAGTTCAATTAAATCAATTCATAACTCCTTTTCATCACTTGTTACATAGCCCTTAGCACTTAAATATATTCACACATTTGGGTTACCATTCTTTCATACCAACATATTCAAATATTTAATGACCTTGCACACGATAGAGTAATCACAAGAAATCACTTAACATGGTAATCGATTAAGAAAATCAGAAAATGAAATCTTACATCTCAACATAGTCGGACAATCAATTCACATATACTCAGCAAGAAACCCATACCAAATGCTTGGCACCACAAGGTGACTCTACGAATATTAAAGTTAGCCATACATACCTCGAGTTGAAATTCCCCTTTAATATCTATCACAATTCACCGAACCGTCTAGCACCATCAATCTAGTCCACAATGTGACATATTTCACTTAGAATTAGGAATCTTGAATTAATTTGAGCATTGTATCAAACACCATGTGGTTCCTTTGATTAACTAAACCCTTTTTAGTGAAAGATTATTTTAACTAGCTTCCCTTTACTAGGTCATGGAAGATTATTCACATGCATGCAAGGTCCCTACTTTAATTCTCAAGAACCAACCTATGTGTGTTTCATTCTAACTAAAATCTGATTAAAAAGGAAATGAGGTGGGGACTTACCTCTTAGAGTGAAGAAGATGACAATTACTCGATAATTTCCGGGCCTGAGTGAAAAATCAATTTGGGGAAGATGAGGACTTCTCTCTCTTGAACCCACTCTCACTTCTCTCTATTTATGTTCAGATGCATGATAAAAATGAAGGGGAGGGGTGTTTTATTAACCTGGGGGTCGGGTGAGAAAATTAGAAATTAAAGAGCCCCGAAGCAGGAAATGCGGTCAGGAATGCGATCGCATTCCTGCTATGTGGTCCGCATTCCTGTCGCATAAATGGCCCTCAAATGGGCCAAAAATAAAACCGGACTACCCAGGTATGCGACCACTATGCGGTTTGCATACCTGTTATGCGATCACATAGTGTGTCGCATAACCTTCTTCGCAAAAATGGAGGTGCAAGAATGCGACAGCTATGCGGTCTGCATTCCCAAAATATGATCGCATCTTGGGTCGCATAGTTGTCCTCAAATTGGATAGAAGGTTGTCCATGTATGCGACCACTATGTCGTCCACATACCTGTTATGTGATCGTATAGTGCGTCGCATAACAACGCAATTCTGGAAAATTTTATGTTTTAAGTCCCAGGGTACTTTTTACTTCAAAAAGGTCCGTTTTTAAGAATTTCTAACTTATAACAACACGGGGACCTATTCGGGCATTATTTTAGACATAACATTTTATGGGTCTTTACATGTTTACCCTTGGGGGATGTTTTTACTATTTTCCTCACTTGTTATGTTTTGATTTTCACTCAGTCTTTTCGTGATAATTATTTTGACACTCAGAGTATTTTGATACTATTTATTGAAAATGAAACACTATTTTTGGGACGAGAACCCGGTATATTTATGGCCTGAAGGGCATGTTGAGAGTGTCTGACTGAGTGAGGCTGCAAGCCATTATTGTGAGGATGTTGTAAAATGAGAGAGGATGCTGGTAAATATTGTGTGTGATTTATGCCATGTTGTGGCTTGTTATAGCGCATGGGTTGTAGGAGCCCCTCCGGAGTCTGTACACACCCCTAGTGAGCGCAGGTACCTATTGAGTGCGCGTGATTTCCCGTAGGGCTGATACCGAGTGATTGTGAGGTTGCCTGATGGGATGATACGGAGTGACTGTGAGGTTGCCTGATGGGATGATACTGAGTGATGGTGAGGTGTTGCGGCAACTTCTTACGAGAAATGATTATGGCCCGAGGGGCAGATTCATGATGATTTTACTGAGTTTTTCTTACTACGATTCACTTCGTTTTTCAAACTGATTTTTACTGAGAGTTCTACTGAGATATATTGAAATTACACTTGTTTCAAAGGATTTCTGGTAATTGGTTTTCGAACTTATGTATTTGATGAATACTTGATGGTAACTTGGTGTTTTACTATTTTTTTTGTGAATTGGTGTATCTGTACTGTGTGTTTCGTATTTCTCAGACTGTGATTTATTTTCATTACTACTGAGTTAGTGTACTCATCATTACTCCCTACACCCCTGTGTGCAGATCCAGGTACTAGTTCGGAGCAGTAGCTGTCTTCGTTCGTATTCAGCAGCTTACGGGATTTCGAGGTAGCTGTCATGCGTCCGCAACTTCTCAATTTCGCTTCCTTATTTAGTATTAGTATTTGATTCATAGACGTTTATTAAGACATTAGTAGAGTTGGTTTATATCTTAGATGCTCATGATCATCGACTTCAATCTTGGGAGGATTGTTTAGACTATTAGATTTTTATTATTGGGGCGTAAAAGCTTAAGAAATTATTTTATGTTTTGGTTGCTGCTTATTATTATTGATTTGTGAAATATTATAATAGAACAAATGGGTAGTGATGGGATGGTTGGCTAGCCTAGTTCCACGATAGGCGCCATCACGACCTGTTAGGATTTAGGGTCGTGACAAGTTGGTATCAAAGTACTAGGTTACATAGGACTCAACGGTCATGAGCATGATTCAGTAGAGTCTTGCGGATCGGTACAGATTCGTCTGTACTTATCTTCGATAGGCTGCAGAACTCTTAGGAAAAATCTAAATTTCTTGAACTCTTTCGTGCCAGTCTATTGATTCTTGAAATCTAAACTCATGTTGTTTCATTCTCTCACAGATGGTGAGGACACGCAATACCGATCAGGGTGACCAGACACCAGCCAGACCCACAAGGGGTCGAGGCCGTGGTGGAGTTAGGGGACCAGCCAGTGCAGCAGTCGGGGCAATACCACAGGCTCCCCGTATCGTTCAGGATCAGGTTCCCACCGATGGTTCTCCAGCGGGATAGGCTCAGGCACCGACAATGCCTATTGTTATTCCGGGTCTTCAGGAGACCCTGGCTCAGATATTGACGGTGTGCACCAGTTTGGCTCAGGCAGTCGCTATGTCTACTACTGCCACTATAGCTCAGGCTGGGGGAGGCAATCAGACTCCAGCTTCCCGGACACCTAAGCAGGCTGTACAGGGTATTCAAGCACCGAGAGCAGCCCCAGCTCAGCCAGTTGCTCCGGTTATTATGTGGTCCCTCCTATGCCTAAGGATGAGCAACATAGACTGGAGAGGTTCAGTAGACTTCAGCCTCCGACTTTCAGCAGCACAGAGGGTGAGGATGCCCAAGGTTTTTTGGATAAATGCTAGAGGATACTACGTACTGCGGGTATTTTGGAGACCAGTGGGGTCTCATTTGATACCTTTCAGTTTGTTAGTGCTACTTTCACTTGGTGGGAGTCATTCGAGAGGCGTAGGACGGTTGGTTCAACACCTCTCACCTGGAAGCAGTTCTCCACGATCCTTTTGGAGAAGTATGTTCCTTAGTCCCACAGAGAGGAGCGTCGCAGACAGTTTGAGCAGCTGCGCCAAGGAAAGTTATCAGTTACTTAGTACAAGATGAGGTTTTCCGAATTAGCTAGACATGCTTCGGAGTTAGTCCTTACTGATAGGGAAAGGATTAGAAGATTTGTAGATGGTCTCACTTATCAGCTTCGCATTTTGAAGACCAGAGAGAGAGTGTCTGGAGCTACATTTGAGCACGTTGTTGACATTGCTCGGGACATTGAGTTGGTTCGCAGGCAGGAGCATGAGGAGAGAGAGACCAAGAGGCCTCGGGGATCAGGTAGCTTCAGTGGTGCCCCTTCTAGGGGCAGTTTCAGCACAACAGAGTGTTGATACCCAATATTTCCTCAAATTATTTTCAAGCTGGTATATAAGCTTTCAAAATCACTCTTTTCCATAATGAGTATTTTTCCTATTTTTTTCATATTTTATCTAAATTATTTCCCTATTTATTCAATATTGTATATTTTTATAATTTATAAATTGTGCTCTAAAATAATTTTAAAAAACTTTCCAGTTCAGTACGTCATTTATCATCACTTTTTACTTATTAAAATCTAATTATTTCGTAAATTGGCCAATTTGGTCTTACTTAATTTCAATTACGATTGCAAATATAGCCCAATTGAACATTGTGTATTATTTTAATTCGAAACTTATGCATTTTTACACTCAATATTATTTAATTACTATAATTTTATCTATTTAAACTCAATTTCATTTTTTGTACAAGTATTGGTTGTTTATTTAATTACTTATCTATTTTGGGGGTAAATAATATTTAGCCATTTATTATTTAAAGTATAGCCTAATTAACCCCAACCCAAACCAAATTACCCCAACCCAGATCACAAACAACCCATCCCAAAACCCATCAAATAACTCGACCCAATCCCAGGCCAATATGAGTCGTTGATCAGATCAGATCAACGGCCCAGATTTTTATTACCTAAATTAACTCACCTAACCCCCTCCCCTGGTCTCACTTCCCTTCGAGACTCTTCATCTCTCATCCCATCTCGATCTCTCTCTGTTACTCTCCAACTCTCTCTAGAAGCTTCCTTGGCTTCTCCCCCCCGATGGCCTTCATCTCCGACCACTTCCAGGCTCACCACCTTCGACCACCGGCCACTACGAAGCCTCATCTCTCCGATCTTCTCAATCCTTAAGACCCCCATGGGTCCAGCCATGCCAGACCACCACTGGAAGCTCCGCCTAAGGCTGTTTCCGGTCGTCTGCGATATGTTTTGACTCAATGGTGCTCTAAACGCCATTGTCCTTGAGCTTCACAGCAGGTTTTTATCACCTTCCCCGATATCTCTGAAACCCTAATCTCTGAAACTATTTATTTTCTTAGATCTACACTAGATTCAGGCTTATTACTAGTATTATTACACTCTTTCTCAAAGGTTTTCCATTTCTAAACACGTTGTACTTAGGGTTTCTGAAGCGTTTCTTCAAATGATTTTTCAAAGATCAAGTATTTTTTTCTCGTATGCTTAAGTGTTCTATCGCTTTAAATGGTGGCTTATTATGTTAAAACTTTAGTTTTAACACTGTCCTAAAGTTGATTCTGTCTCTTTCTTTCGATTTGTATGTGTGTCTGTTTCCATGAATAATTCTTGCTTCCTTATAATTGTTGTCTTACTATGCTATTGGGTCCTCGATTTTGCTGCTCCTTATGTGTTCACCCTGCTTGAATCAACATTGTCTCGAACCCCTGAATGATTGTGAGTAATACTATGCGACCTCTATATGCTGGTTCTGAATATCTCTTTGGATACATGAGACCCTCCCCTAATTGGTGTCAAATGTGGAATCCCTGATTTTGTATGGATACTCTTACTGATTTCCAACTACTTCCCTTGTCTATGCAATTTTAAATCATTCTATTACTTCATTATGTGGTTGACTGTATTATTAAGGGATCCCTCTCACACTTAAAGCTTTTTTCTGTTCTCTTTCTTTGCTACTTGCTATTATCCTGAATTAGCCGGCTACAAACCAAGGCTAATTATTGTGTATCTCATACTGCCTGTTCGTGTTACTGCTCTTTTAATCTCACTGGTATGTCCAGATTAACTTTTTCAAAGCTTTGAAGCAATGTGTTTATTTATATCCTAGCATGCTATGTTCTTAACTATTCTATACATGCGCCTCTATGGTTTTACATAAAACTGATACATGATACTTGTCATGCTCACCTCTCTACCTACTTGTGATTAATTCAACACTATTATAGACTTTACATGTCTCTATGTTCAACTGTTAAACCATCTCTTTTCTTGTTCAGTTACCATGTGTCCTTGATCCCCTTGAACCTTTATCTGTTAGAATTTAACCTACTTACATGACTGTTACTTTTAATCTCTTGCTATAATCACTATCTACTATCATGGCTATACTTGGCTGTCCTGATTTGTGCAGCTACGCTTGAGTTTATGTATCTTTGTGTGTCACCATGTGACTTATTTGTACCCTCTACCCCATAGCCCCTGTGTGTAACTCTATACTTTCTAAGGTTTCCAATAGTCTTTAAAAAAAACAAATCTCCAGTCCTAAAAAAAATCTTTTAAACTACTCCTTCCTGCACTTCACACTACTCTTAGAAACTAGGTCATACCCCCTTCGTGTGATCATTGCCTTGAGTACCCTTGAGTATTCATTGAACTTTGACACACAAGGCTGGTAATTCCACACTGCACTTTATTCAAACTTGCTTCGGTGTTGGTATTTGCCGGGGACCCAATGAGGGCCCTAGGGAGCTTTGCCGCACCCAGGCCATGAAGGTTGTGAGGCTAGAAAGGGGTGAGGCTGGAAGATTGGGCCTGATTGAAGGCTCCCTATAGAATAACTTCTTATTTTCCTTTTTCATTACTGTAATTCATTTATTATGGTCTGTAATAATTTCTTAAACGAATGATTGGGGCTGGATAATGAATATGGGGGTTATGCATGCCTAGCTTAGGTAATGGGTAGAAAACATGCTTATAGGACTTTATTTGTGCATTAGATAACTTGTATAGGACACACATTTCACATATTAGGAATCCTGTTTTAGGTCCTTCACTTTCAGCATGTTATCACACTCATCTCCTAATTCTGATCAGTTAATAACAAGCAAAATCAACTGCATAAGGTCATCACTGCATTTGCATCTTAGAAACCATATTTTAGGAATCTCTATGCGCATTAGATATCCTGTTGTTTAGGATCTTATATTTCTCTGAGTTTCAATCGTAAAACGCCTAATTCGCATGCTTAATTTAACAAAATATGGTTAAACTACCTGCAACATTTTGCCAACGTATATCCCTTAAAATCAGAGGTAACTATGCATGTTCACCTTTTAAAGTAGGCAATGTATACGACGCCTAGGCAAACCTTAGGCCTAATACGCACTAAAACCAAAATAAGTCGTTCAACACTTGGCCGGTCTTAAGGCTAATTAGTCTCTTTGAAATCCTTAAAACCTTGCTGCTTTCACTCTTGTTTTCTGAAGTCCATTCCATTTCTTTCTAAAAACTCCTGCTCTATTCCTAATTACTGATTTTTGAAATTGTGTATTCACTCTTCTTTTTACTAAAACTCCTTTAAACTCTTGGTTCTTGTTCTATTTTGAATTATTGGGTTTCAAAGTAAGTCACGCCTGTTCATAGTACTCTGTTTATTTACAATCTTGCTTTTCTTATGATTACTGATTCTCTAAAGCTATTCATCTCTTTTATTGAAAATTTCTAAAATGTCGCACACTTTTCAACTCTTGATACTGTCCTTAGACTACTGGATTTTTAATCAATCACTCTTCTGTAAACTGCTCTATTTTTAACTGAACTCCTGTTTATTACTGATTTTTCCAAAAAGAAAATCAAACGGTTGAAACCTCACTGCTTTCCAACTCAAACTCATGTTTTAACTTGGAGACCTTAATTGTGTTTGAGACGTGCCGCTTACATGTTTACTTGTGGAGTGATCTGTGAGCCTATTAGCTGCCTTTATGTGTCCCCATATGTGCAGTCCTGTTTGTTATGAATGTCGCTTAGTATTTTGACCTTTAACCTAAGGGTTCAGCCTAGCTCTTTCCTTGTAGGATTAGTAGGCCTAAAACACCCTCCATGAATTATAGGATGGGATGGGTAATAGCACGCAATAAGCATTCGTGACCAACACACGCGCTTTAAATAACCTTTGCGGGATGGGAAAGGTAGAATACGGATATGATGACCGGTGCGCTAATACCACGTGTAGCCGCCTTCTCGAGGTGTGACATACCGGGTATTGCATTGAAGTGATCCGTATTACTTTAAACCTAGGACAATTCTTTTCAAATGTTTATGATATTCTAAAACCTTTAAAGATTTTCATACTTGTTTTAAATCCCCTCTTATGTGAACCTTATTTGTTACTTACTCACCGTCCAAATTCACAAAACTTATTGGTTGGGACCCACAGTTGTGGATCTTGAGGGGTGCCTAATACCTTCCCCTTGGGATAATTTCAAGCCCTTACCCAATCTCTAGTAACGCGAACTAGTTCATGAGTTATCAACTCTAGGTGCCCTAACGCACCATAAAAATCGTTAGGTGGCGACTCTTCCTTAAACCTCTTCCTTTAAGGAGTTGTCCAGAATGTCATCAACCTGATCTCTCCGTACCTAACCCGTGCGATAGAAAAAGGGGACACGACAGCATGGCGACTCTGTTGGGGATGTTCCCTAGGCTTATACCATTACAATTCGCTTTGTAAATTTGGACCTTTAATTTGCATTTAAATGCTTATGCCTTTTCCTATCCCCTGTTATATGTCGTTCATTGTTTATTTTTTACATGTATTTATTTCACCTGAACGTAACTGACTTATCTTCATGTTTTCTTTGTAACCGCTTTCCATTATAACTGTTGTATTTTCTTTCTTTACTGTTTTCCTCATCGTGAAAATACATGCTTATCTGTTTTAATGCTTATTACTACATATCATGCTCCACATTCATATTCCACTCGTTCCAAACAAATCTTATAGCAACACTTACAATGAGTGGTTGCGCTATTCCAATATTACTACCCCCTAAATTCGCAAAGGCGTATTTGTGGTAAAACTAGTCGATCAGCGGTGAAGTCGACAGTTCCGTGCCTTCCCCCTTGAGTTGTCCGCTCAAGGGTACCAGTCTAAAACCATAATAGAAACCTTACTCTATTGTATGTTGCATGCATCATGGTCAAACCTAGCCAGGCTAACGTGTTGTCCGCACAATAGCCTTTAAGATAGCCTTGTCCAAAGTCCATTGGGTTTCCCTGGAACCCAAAAGGTCGCTTTCACGTTCTGTGCATTTATTTGGAGAACTTAAATGCTCATTGCTAACTATTGGTGTTGAATAGTCGAGTCTGGTGGGGGTAAGGGCCTAACCTGTTTATTTTGCAGAAATGAGGCACGAGGTCCCCAGATTCGGCATGGTCACCAACATCCACCCAAAACTTCTAAATTGGTGGGAAGACTTGCATTCAAGTGACAAAACAACAGTCAGAAAACACCTGGGCAACTTGCCCTCTCTTTTGGACATTCAGCCTAATAACATGATTATAGAGGCTGCCACCTTATTCTGGGATTGTGATCGATCGGTTTTTCGATTTGGGAACAATGAGATGACACCACTGCTGGAGGAGATAAGGGGTTTAGCTGGTTTGCCTTGGGAATCTCGAGGTTTATTGATGCCTGAAAACCAAACAGGCCGGGGTTTTCTCAAAATGATGGGACTCAAGAAGAATCCAGATTTAGTCGGCTTGGAAGACTCGTACATCCCTTTTGATTATTTGTACGAGAGGTATGGCCATAGTCAGTCTTACCGCACATATCAGGAAGCATTCGCCCTCACCTCTCTAGGACACATTCACCGCAGGGTATTCATCTTCATATTCTGCTTTTTGGGATTGATGGTCTTCCCGACAAAGAAGGGGAGAATCCACACCAGATTGGCTATGGTTACCAAGACTCTGATGGAAGGGATCGACGAACAAGATTTCAGCATTGTACCCATGATCGTTGCTGACATATACCGAGCTTTGGAGAACTGTCAACGAGGAGAGAAACATTTTGAGGGTTGCAACCTGCTACTTCAGCTTTGGCTCACCGAGCATTTTCAAAGGGGTGACTACTGTCAAGACATACATTGGAGAATTTGGAATGATCATATTGCTTTCCATCATCCAAAGTGTATGAACTACATCCCCGACATGTTTTCACAGCCAGAGAATGCCAAGGGATGGGTTGAGTTATTGGGAGATCTGACCGAGGATCAAATCCAATGGATGTTCGAGTGGTTCCCGACCGACGAATTCATCATTCGGACTAGAGACACCCCGTTCCTGATATTGATTGGTCTTAGAGGGACATACGCTTACGTCCCGATTCGTGTCATGAGGCAGGCAGGGAGGAAACAAGTCGTTCCAAGGGTCGAGAAAATGAGTCATCTCAGGGCGAACTTCTAAGATGACGATAGCCCTCACAAATGTCAAGCTCAAAAATTGTGGCACTGCAGGATTTGGTTGGAGAAGGATACTATCGATCTTGACAGGTATCACGTTGGTTGCTCTCCTTACTATCTGGTATGGTTGGAAGATAACTGGGGAGGAAATAATGAGCCCGGTTTCGCTCAAGGACATAGGGTCATAGACGAGAAAGACGAGGCAGCAACTAGGTTCAACCAGCTGCGCAAAAGGCTTCGTGACTGTGAAGAAGATCATCACAAAATCCACATAGCCAACAAAAAGTTGATCGAGGAATGGAAGGACGTGGCTATCAATTCCACCCAGAGACTAGCACACTTGGAACGAGGCATCGTTGATTTGGAGGAAAAGTTCCTTAGGAGGATCGAGACTTGTCAAAAGACCGAGGGAACTGAAGTAGGAATTTTAGCCAAGACCTACTTGTTGTTGGGACTGCGAGATGGGAACGTTGATCAAAGCAAGTAGAGGTGCCGAGTCTGGGGAAGGTCCTTCTGAGACCAAATAGATAGGATTTGTCTTTACTTTGTTTTTGATGTAATAAGGCCATTGGCCATTAATGACATTTTGCATTTTTCGTATTTTTAGAGTCAAGTTGGATTCGTCTATTTTATCATCAATAAAATGAGGCATTTAGTATTTAAGTTCTCCAAATTAATTTGTCGCTAGGCCTACCTCGGGCATAAAGAGGTTCCCCCACTTAGGATGCGTTTTACATTTTTCGCATTACGTGTTTAAATTACCTCAATATTCTTTATATCTTCACTAACTTCACTGCCTTTTTGTTAGTTATTCCCCTTCCCCAAAGGTTAGTTCGTGCACTCTGGCATCAACAACTTATTGCACCAGATCAAAGGGCCCTCCTCCTACTCCTCCTCCCAGTCCTCCCAAAGGAAAAAGCAAGGGTAAAACTAAGATGGCAGATGCAAGCGGTACTAGAAAAGACAACAGGGATGAACAGGTTGAGATCACTGATGGTCAGGGTATTCAGGTTCTGCACGAGGGTATGTCTCCACTAGAGAAGAAGCTGCTGAAGTTCCAAGAGGAACTTGACCAAGTCAAGAATTTGGCCCACTTATCATTCTCCCTCAACGTTCCAGACGTTCACTTCCCAAATACTCTGAACCCCACTTTACCCCAAAACGTCCCAAAACAACCCAATCACCCCAAAGATCCCGTTCCACTAGCACCACGCAACACATGTCACTACAACACTCCACCTCCCCAAGATTAGACGAGAGACCACTTCCAGGCTTATGACAACCCCATTTATGTGGAAACCGTAGCTCATGCCACACCGCATACCTATGAGTCTGACGAGAAGGACAAGCTCATCAAGAATCTGGCCGAGGAACGCAAGAAACTGACCAACCGAGTTCAGGGCGTTGAAGGAGTTAAAGGGGTTGAGGGATTGAATTATAAGGACCTTTGCATACAGCCTGATATTGAACTGCCCGAGGGGTACAAACCTCCTAAGTTCGAGATGTTTGATGGTACTGGTGACCCAAGAGTCCATCTGAGGACTTACTGCGACAAATTGGTCGGCGTGGGAAAAGATGAAAGGATCCGCATGAAACTCTTCATGAGGAGTTTGAAAGGTGATGCACTATCCTGGTACATCAATCAGGATCCAAAGAAATGGATCAATTGGGTGAATATGGCTACGGACTTCATGGATAGATTCAGATTCAATACAGAGAATGCACCAGATGTGTTCTACATCCAGAACTTGAAGAAGAAACCAACTGAGACTTTTCGCAAGTATGCTACTCGTTGGAGGTCAGAGGCTGCTAAGGTCAGGCCAGTCTTGGAAGAAGAGCAGATGAAGAAATTCTTCGTGCGCGCTCAGGATCCTCAGTACTATGAGCGACTGATGATGGTCGAAGGGCACAAGTTTTCTGATATCATCAAGTTGGGAGAGCGAATCGAGGAAGGTATTAAAAACGGTATGGTTACTAACTTTGAAGACATACAGGCTACCAACAAATCTCTGCAATCCGGTGGTGTGTCCAAGAAAAGGGATGTAGGAGTCGTGATGGTGGCACAGCAAGCCAAGTCCCCTCCCAAATATCCAGTATACCTCACACCTTCCTTCACATACCAACCAGCTCCAAGTTACCAAGCACATTCACCTCAATACAGACACCCTCACCCACCTACCAAAATCCACCATCCACATATCAGCCTACCTCGCCCAGATACTCACAACCAGCTCCCGTCTATAATGCCTACAACTCCCAACCTTCTCACTATCAATCACCTCCTAATCGCCAAAACTTCCCGAGACCTCGCCCAAATTTCGACCGTCGTCCACCAAAATAGTATACTGCCATAGCTGAACCCATTGACCAATTATATGAAAAGCTTAAAGCCGCCGGTTATGTCACACCCATCCCTGCTGTCATCCCCAAGAACCCATCTCAGTGGGCCAACCCAAACCAAACCTGTGCTTACCACTCTAGTATGAAAGGACACACCATCGAGGAATGTTGTTCCCTGATAAACAAGATACAAACCCTCATAGATAACAAGATCATTATAGCCAAGGACCCTGCTTCTAATGTTCGCAATAATCCGATGCCTGACCATAAAGGCGGTGTCCACATGATTGAGGTTGAAGATGATTGGGATCCTGAGGGATCAATTGGGATAATTGCCGAGGGTGATCCGAAGAAGCCTGCGATTACTCTTAATCCGATCGTGGTCCAGATACAGTCGTCTGAGGAAGTTGAGGTAAACATGACCATTCCACTTGAGTTTGAATCAAGGCCACCCGCCGAGGGAAAAGCCCAGGGCCGATTGAAGTCGAGTTTGTGCGACTGCTCGAAGTTGCAATCCGGCCATCTATAACATATACTCCGGCAGGTATAAGAATGACCAAACCTATTCCAGTAGCAATGTCGACAACAAATCCCTTTTACTCGAACGCCATTCCGTAGGACTATACCGCTGAAGCAAGGAGGAAAGGTAAAGGCAAGTCTGAAGAAGCCATCGCCACGTAGAGTATAACAAGAACTGGCAGAGTTTATACCCCTGAGCATTTGGCCGAGTCTAGCAAGAAGGCCAACAACCGTCCCACCATCATTGAAGCATGTTCAGAGGATCAGTGGACAAAGATACAAGCCAAAGAATACTCAGTCCTTGAACAGTTGAACAAAATGCCAGCTCAGATATCCATTCTCTCCCTACTACAAAACTCTGAAACTCACAGGAGTGCTTTGTTAAGGGTGTTGAGTGAAGCATATGTGCCAGACAATATCACAAGTGGGGAAATGGCTAACATGGTGGGTCAGATACTGGAGAGTCACAAGATCACTTTCCATGAAGATGAGCTACCACCCGAGGGGCTAGGGCATAATAGAGCACTACACATCACCGTACAATGTGAGGATCATTTCATCCCAAGGATCCTAATTGACGAGGGTTCCAGTCTCAACATCTGTCTGCTGGTCACACTCAAGAGATTGGGCAAGAGTCTACATGAGATAAAGGAAGGGGAGATCAACGTAAAGGCCTTCGACGGTCCGCAAAGGTCCACCATGGGAGAAATTACCTTATGCTTATAGATGGGACGAGCTTGGTTCGATGTAGATTTCCAAGTGATAGATGTGACTGCATCCTACAACTTACTATTGGGACGACCTTGGATCCACGCGGCTGGGGCTGTGGCATCCACCATACATCAAGCTGTGAAGTTTGAATGGAACCATCAAGAGGTAATCATTCATAGCGACGGTAGCAACCATATCTACGGTCGCTAGACCTTTTCGGTCATCGATGGAAGGAGGAAGTTGGGCGGAGAAATCTATCATAACATAGATCATGTTAACGCTATTGAAAAAGACAAGTGGTGGGGCAGTGAGACTGAAAGCATCTGGCAAGGGTACGAGCCGGGTAAAGGGCTCGGTAAGCATCTTCAAGGAATAGCAAAGCCAATAACACTCAAGAATCACCGTACTACTTTTGGTCTAGGGTATGAGTACACTTGGAAGGAGTTCAAGGACTGGTCGCCACCATGGCGTGGCCCCTAATACCCATTGGAGCAGCCAATACCCCGCATAGAGCAGACTTTCCAGCCAACTGACATCATATATGGTACAGACGAAGAAGAAGCGCTAGCGGCGATAAGGGATTTATTTCTGGATGATGAGAATATGGACTGCTGTGTCATTTTTGAAGAGGAGGGGGAGGAAGGCCCTTCCATACAAGTCGTGATCAAGGGATCACATCTCAACAATTGGTCCGTCAGGACAACCAAAGCCCGTCGAGCCTCGGGGTAGCAAAGCTAACAAAACAAGCATTATTTACAGTTTATCTATTTAAAGAATTTCCTTCCTTTCCGCATTTTTAATTCCTGCAAGAAAGAGCTCTTATGTTCAAACAATTACTCAATTTATCAAAGCATTTCCAATTTCTTTATAAATCTTACATTTACTTATATTTATTTGTTACTATTTTCCTCCCCATTACGTTATTTTATACAACATTACTATTACTTATCTTGATGAACCGACGACTGTGACCTGCAACGAGGCAACGCAACAAATGGATTCAGAGTCAGACGAGGATGATATACCTGAGGATATTATTAAAGAAGTTGAGAACTTTGAGAATAGACCTAAGTCTAACTTGGACGAGACTGAGGTCGTCAACCTGGGAAACGCAGAGAACGTCAAAGAAACACGCATCAGCATTCATCTGTCGTCGTCTGAAAGGGAGGAATATACGGAAATCTTAAGGGAGTATGAGGACATATTCGCCTGGTCATATGATGACATGACTGGCCTCAGTACATCTATCGTGGCCCACAAGCTGCCAACCAATCCAACATGCCCACCAGTGAAGCAAAAGCTTAGGAAGTTCAAACCAGACATGACCTTGAAAATCAAAGAAGAGGTCACCAAGCAGATTAACGTCGGGGTTCTCTGAGTGGTCGAATATCCTACATGGTTAGCTAACATTGTGTCGGTACCAAAGAAAGATGGGAAGGTCAGAGTCTGCGTCGACTACCGGGATCTCAACCGGGCCAGTCCGAAAGACGACTTCCCCCTGCCGAACATACACATCTTAATTGACAATTGTGCTAAGCATGAGCTGCAGTCCTTAGTAGATTGTTTTGCTGGTTACCATTAGATTTGAATGGACGAGGAAGATGCTGAGAAAACAGCATTCATTACACCGTGGGGAGTGTATTTCTACAAAATGATGTCATTCGGTCTGAAGAACGCAGGGGCCACTTACATGAGAGCCATGACTACTATATTCCTTGATATAATTCACAAAGAGATCGAGGTATATGTGGACGACGTCATCATCAAATCAAAGAAAGTTGCTAATCACATGGAAGATTTGAGAAAGTTCTTCAACAGTTTAAGAAAATACAATCTGAAATTGAACCCCGCGAAGTGTGCGTTCGCCGTTCCTGCTGGAAAATTGTTGGGCTTCATTGTAAGCCGTCGAGGAATAGAATTGGATCCATCCAAGTCAAAGACATTCAGGAATTGCCACCACCGAAGAACAAGAAGGATGTTATGAGCTTTCTAGGAAGGCTCAATTATATCAACCGGTTCATAGCCCAGTCTACCGTCATTTGTGAACCAATTTTCAAAATGCTAAGAAAGGATGCTGCCACTAAATGGACTGAGGATTGTCAAAAAGCCTTCGACAGAATCAAAGAGTACCTCTCAACACCACCAGTCTTGGTACCCCCAGAGCCGGGTAAACCCCTATTACTCTACCTGGCCGTATTAGATGGAGCTTTCGGTTGCGTTCTCGGACAACATGACGAAACAGGGAGGAAAGAACAAGCAATTTACTACCTCAGCAAGAAGTTTACTCCGTATGAGGCCCGGTATTCGCTATTAGAACGCACCTGTTGTGCTTTGACTTGGGTCGCACAAAAGCTGAGGCATTATTTTTGTGCCTACACAACGTATCTCATATCAAGGATCGATCCGCTCAAGTACATCTTTCAGAAACCCATGCCCACTGGCAAGCTGGCTAATTGGAAGATCATATTAAGTGAGTTCGACATCATTTACGTAACTCAGAAGGAAGTCAAGGGACAAGCATTAGCCGATCATCTTGCTGAGAATCATGTGCACGGAGAATACGAACCTTTGAAAACGTATTTCCCCGATGAGAAATTATCATTCGTAGGAGAGGACATTGCAGAATCCTAACGGTTGGAGGATGTTCTTTGATGGGGCGGCAAACTTCAAGGGCGTGGGTATCTGAGTAGTCTTAATTTTAGAAATTGGTCAGCACTACCCGGTATCCGCCAAACTCAGGTTCCCCAGCACCAACAATATGGCTGAATATGAGGCCTGCATCCTTGGGCTCAACTTGGCCATTGACATGAATGTTCAGGAATTATTAGTGATTGGTGATTCTGACTTATTGATACACCAAGTTCAAGGGGAATGGGCGACCAAGAATTCCAAGATACTGCCATACCTACATCGTGTGCAGGAATTGAGAAGGAGGTTCACAGAGATTGAATTCTGGCACATTCCCAGAGTCCAGAATGAGTTCGCCGACGCACTGGCCACCTTGTCATCTATGATCCAACATCCAGATAAGAATTTCATTGATCCTATCCTGGTGGGGATTCACAATCAGCCGGCCTACTGTGCCCACGTTGAAAAAGAAGCAGATGAAAAGCCTTGGTTTCATGACATTAAGGAGTACTTAGCATAGGGAGAGTACCCAGAACTTGCAAACGCCACTCAAAGCGCACTCTTCGAAGGTTATCAAACAACTTTTTTCACAACGGAGGAATCCTATATAGGAAGACTCCCGATCTGGGTTTACTAAGGTGTGTCAAGGCAAAGGAAGCGACAAAGGTGTTGGAGGAAATACATGCTGGTACATGCGGTCCTCATATGAACGGGTTTGTTCTAGCAAAGAAGATACTTCGGGCTGGTTATTTCTGGATGACCATGGAAACAGACTACATCCAGTATGTACGCAAATGACATCGATGTCAGATACATGGGGATATGATAAAGGTACCTCCCAGCGAGCTTAATGCAACAAGCTCACCTTGGTCGTTCACCGCTTGGGGCATGGATGTTATTGGACCAATCCAGCCTGCAGCCTCAAATGGACACAGGTTCATTCTGGTTGCCATTGACTATTTCACCAAATGGGTCGAAGCTACATCTTATAAAGTAGTTACTAAGAAAGTCATGGCCGATTTTGTCCGCGACCGCATTGTATGCCGGTTTGGAGTCCCAGAGTCAATCATCACCGATAATGGTTCCAACCTCAACAGTGATTTGATGAGAGTAATGTGTGAAATTTTCAAGATCAAGCACAAGAATTCTACAGCATACAGACCTCAAATGAATGTAGTCGTTGAGGCTGCCAACAAGAACATCAAGAAGATACTGAGAAAAATGATAGAGAAGCACAAGCAGTGGCATGAGAAATTATCATTTGCTCTATTGGGATATCGCACCACGGTTCACACATCAATCGGGGCAACTCCTTACATGTTGGTATACGGTACGGAATCCGTCATTCCTGCTGAAGTCAAAATTCCATCTTTAAGAATTATACAAGAAGCCAAGCTCAGCAACGCCGAATGGGTAAGAAGCCGCTATGAGCAATTGGCCCTCATAGACGGAAAGAGAATGAATGCGGTTTGTCACGGTCAGCTATATCATAATAGAATGACCCGAGCCTTCAACAAGAAAGTCAAACCAAGATGATTCACACCGGGGCAGCTGGTGTTAAAGAAAATCTTTCCTCATCAAGAATAAGCAAAAGGGAAATTCTCTCCCAATTGGCAAGGCCCGTACATGGTTCACCGAGTGCTAACAGGAGGAGCACTCATACTGGCAGAAATAGATAGAGAAATTTGGCCTAAACCAATCAATTCAGACGCAGTCAAGCGCTACTATGTGTAATTATTATGCTTCTATCAATGCTGTAATTTAACTACACCTGACCTGATTCCCGTTTAAGAGGGGATATGTAGGCAGCCCTATGGGTTCGGTCATATTTTAATAAAATTTTTATATTCCCCACAAATGGAAGTTGGGGCAGATTTTTGAAAAGGGACCTCAAAATTCCGAAGCAAGTCCAGCCCAAGCATCGCACCAGTAATAGCCAGAAGCCTTCACCCATCAAACTGGGGAAAATTTTAAGGAGGACCCTCAAATCTCCGCAGCAAGAGAGGTTGCAATGTCTTTAACCGCGGCATGATCGTCGGTTCATCCAAAGAAAACTATTCTTTTCTATATGTTATATCATATTTTATAAAACCATGCATATTTATTTCTCAAAAATAGCTTGTTTTAGCAACGCTACCCCTGTGGTACGAACAAAGCCATCATCATCAAGCAGATAGGCCGATCCGAGACAGCAGGGATACGAACTAACCCTTCCCTCTACAGAACTCACAATATTTCTTTGGATGCAGGCACAAATATGGTGAAAGCCCAAGACATCCCATTACCCCCACAAGACGCATGCTTCTCAAGGATACACTCTCGAACTCATTGCACATGCCAACACTTACTACTATCATCATTGCAAACGATACTTCATTCACAACAGTCGTATCATCGCACTTTATCATCAGCTAAGAACTCTTACTATCACTTTATTTTCTGCATTGCATGAGGCTACCTTTCTGCCTCTCGAGACTAAGCTTTGTCTCCATCTTTCATGAGGTTAAGCTCTACCTCCATCTGCCTTCGCATCTTTGCATAAGGCTACTTTTCTTCCTTCTGAGACTAAGCTCTGTCTCCATCTTGCATGAGGTTAAGCTCTACCCCCATTTGCATTTGCATCTTTGCATAAGGCTACTTTTCCGCCTTCCGAGGTTAAGCTCTACCTCCATCTGCATTCGCATCTGCATAAGGCTATCCGTCTGCCTTCCGAGGTTAAGCTCTACCTCCATCTGCATTCGCATCTGCATAAGGCTATCAGTCTGCCTTTCGTGGTTAAGCTCTATCTCCATCTGCATTCGCATCTGCATAAGGCTATCCGTCTGCCTTCCGAGGTTAAGCTCTACCTCCATCTGCATTCTCATCTTTGTATAAGGCTACCATTCCACCTTCCTAGACTAAGCTCTGTCTCCACCTTCCGAGGTTAAGTTCTACCTCCATCTGCATTCGCATCTGCATAAGGCTGCCTATTCTGCCTTCTGAGGTTAAGATCTACCTCCATCTGCATTTACTTCTTGCATAAGGCTACCTATTCTGCCTTTCGAGGTTCTACGCTACCTCTCTCCGCATCTTATTGCACTACACTAAGCTCTTTTCTACCTTAGCAAAGCAGTCACCTTTCGTTACCCTATTTATTTACGCCTTCTTTTGGGCTAAGCTTTGCCCACTTTCTTTTCGCAAATCACAAGACTAAGCTCTATCTTACCAACATCATCCTACTGCATTCTTCATGGGCTGAAATATTGCCAACTTGTCCAAAGGCGTTATCGTTCGGAGGCACCATCCTCATGGCCCGAGAACATCATTTCATAGCCTGCGGATCTCTTCTTCAACTTGCATATCATTATTCAAAGGCATCATCGTTCAGAGGCACCATCTTCATGGCCCGAGAACATCATTTCATGGCATGTGAATCTCGCGCCAAGCGATTCATGGTTCAGGAAATCATGGTCTAAGGACATCATCTTAATGTTCCAAAGACAGCATTCATAGTCCGACGGGAACTTGCATCATGTTTATATTATGCACAATATACACTTGTTCTCTATCTGCAGGTAACCCGGCCGGAACAGCCAACTAGGCGGAAGCAGACCGCTCCAGTTCTCCGATACAACCGTAAGAACTTCATACTCTTACCCTACCATGCACCTTGCGTCCGTTCTTATGAAACATCGCCGGTATATTTCGCCGATGATTCCTGAACTACATACGGCTTGATTCCTGTAAAACCAGGGATATGTAGGCAGCTCAGACACCAGGTGCGGCCAAATTCTATCCCATATTTTCATCTCGGTCAAAATTGGCCATCATATCTTTACCCGACAACTCTTTCATCCTTCCCGGGTAAAGAGGGGCAGATGTTGATACCCAATTTTTCCTCAAATTATTTTCAAACTGGTATATAAGCTTTCAAAATCACTCTTTGCAATAATGAGTATTTTTCCTAATTTTTTCATATTTTATCTAAATTATTTCCCTATTTATTTAATATTGTATATTTTTATAATTTATAAATTGTGCTCTAAAATAATTTCAAAATACTTTACAGTTCAGTACGTCATTTATAATCACTTTTTACTTATTAAAATCTAATTATTTCATAAATTGGCCAATTGGGTCTTACTTAATTTCAATTACAATAATTTTGCAAATATAGCCCAATTGAACATTGTGTATTATTTTAATTCGAAACTTATGCATTTTTACACTCAATATTATTTAATTACTATAATTTTATCTATTTAAACTCAATTTCATTTTTTGTACAAGTATTGGTATTTTATTTATTTACTTATCTATTTTGGGGGTATTTAATATTTAGCCATTTATTATTTAAAATATAGCCTAATTAACCCCAACCCAAACCCAATTAAATCCCCAACCCAGATAACAAACAACCCAGCCCAAAACCCATCAAATAACCCGACCCAATCCCAGGCCAACCTGAGTCGTTGATCAGATCAGATCAACGACCCAGATTTTTATTACCTAAATTAACTCACCTAACCCCCTCCCCTGGTCTCACTTCCCTTCGAGACTCTTCATCTCTCATCCCATCTCGATCTCTCTCTGTTACTCTCCAACTCTCTCTAGAAGCTTCCTTGGCTTCTCCCCCCCGATGGCCTTCATCTCCGACCACTTCCAGGCTCACCACCTTCGACCACCGGCCACTACGAAGCCTCATCTCTCCGATCTTCTCAATCCTTAAGACCCCCATGGGTCCAGCCATGCCAGACCACCACTGGAAGCTCCGCCTAAGGCTGTTTCCGGTCGTCTCCGATAGGTTTTGACTCAATGGTGCTCTAAACACCATTGTCCTTGAGCTTCACAGCAGGTTTTTATCACCTTCCCCGATATCTCTAAAACCCTAATCTCTGAAACTTCTTATTTTCTTAGATCTACACTAGATTCAGGCTTATTACTAGTATTATTACACTCTTTCTCAAAGGTTTTCCGTTTCTAAACAAGTTGTACTTAGGGTGTCTGAAGCGTTTCTTCAAATGATTTTTCAAAGATCAAGTATTTTTTTCTCGTATGCTTAAGTGTTCTATCGCTCTAAATTGTGGCTTATTATGTTAAAACTTTAGTTTTAACACGGTCCTAAAGTTGATTTTGTCTCTTTCTTTCGATTTGTATGTGTGTCTTATTCCAAGAATAATTCTTGCTTCCTTATAATTGTTGTCTTACTATGCTATTGGGTCCTCGATTTTGCTGCTCCTTATGTGTTCACCCTGCTTGAATCAGCATTGTCTCGAACCCCTGAATAACTGTGAGTAATACTATACGACCTCTATATGCTGGTTCTGAATATCTCTTTGGATACATGAGACCCTCCCCTAATTGGTGTCAAATGTGGAATCCCTGATTTTGTATGGATACTCTTACTGATTTCCAACTACTTCCCTTGTCTATGCAATTTTAAATCATTCTATTACTTCATTACGTGGTTGACTGTATTATTAAGGGATCCCTCTCACACTTAAAGCTTTTTTATGTTCTCTTTCTTTGCTACTTGCTATTATCCTGAATTATCCGGCTACAAACCAAGGCTAATTATTGTGTATCTCCTACTGCCTGTTCGTGTTACTGCTCTTTTAATCTCACTGGTATGTCCTGATTAACTTTTTCAAAAAGCTTTGAACCAATGTGTTTATTTATATCCTAGCATGCTATGTTCTTAACTGTTCTATACCTGTGCCTCTATGGTTTTACATACAACTGATACATGATACTTGTCATGCTCACCTCTTTAACTACTTGTGATTAATTCAACACTATTATAGGCTTTACCTGTCTCTATGTGCAACTGTTAAACCATCTCTTTTCTTGTTCAGTTACCATGTAACCCTTATCCCCTTGAACCATTAGCTGTTAGAATTTAACCTACTTACATGACTGTTACTTGTTTTAATCTCCTACTATAATCACTATCTACTATCATGTCTATACTTGGTTGTCCTGATTTGTGCAGCTACGCTTAAGTTTATGTATCTTTGTGTGTCACTATGTGACTTATTTGTCCCCTCTACCCCATAGCCCATGTGTGTAACTCTATACTGTCTAAGGTTTCCAATTGTCTTTAAAAAAACACAAATCTCCAGTCCTAAAAAATATTTTTTAAACTACTCCTTCCTGCACTTCACACTACTCTTAGAAACTAGGTCCTACCCCCTTCGTGTGAGCATTGCCTTGAGTACCCTTGAGTATTCATTGAACTTTGACACACAAGGCTGGTAATTCCACACTACACTTTATTCAAACTTGCTTGGGTGTTGGCATTTGCCAGGGACCCAATGAGGGCCCTAAGGAGCTTTGCCGCACCCAGGCCATGAAGGCTGTGAGGCTAGAAAGGGGTGAGGCTGGAAGATAGGGCCTGATTGAAGGCTCCCTATAGAATAACTTCTTATTTTCCTTTTTCATTATTGTAATTCATTTATTATGGTCTCTAATAATTTGTAAACGAATGATTGGGTTTGGATTGTGAATATGGGGGTTATGCATGCCTAGCTTAGGTAATGGGTAGAAAACATGCCTATAGGACTTTATTTGTGCATTAGATAACTTGTATAGGACACGCATTTCACATATTAGGAATCCTGTTTTAGGTCCTTCACTTTCAGCATGTTATCACACTCATCTCCTAATTCTGATCAGTTAATAACAAGAAAAATCAACTGCATAAGGTCATCGCTGCATTTGCATCTTAGAAACCATATTTTAGGAATCTCTATGTGCATTAGATATCCTGTTGTTTAGGATCTTATATTTCTCTGAGTTGCAATCGTAAAACGCCTAATTCGCATGCTTAATTTTACAAAATATGGTTAAACTACCTGCAACATTTTGCCAACGTATATCCCTTAAAATCAGAGGTAACTATGCATGTTCACCTTCTAAAGTAGGCAATGTATACGACGCCTAGGCAAACCTTAGGCCTAATACGCACTAAAACCAAAATCAGTCGTTCAGCACTTGGCTGGTCTTAAGGCTAATTAGTCTCTTTGAAATCCATAAAACCTTGTTGCTTTCACTATTGTTTTCTGAAGTTCATTCCATTTCTTTCTAAAAACTCCCGCTGTATTCCTAATTACTGATTTTTGAAATTGTGCATTCACTCTTCTTTTTACTAAAACTCCTTTAAACTCTTGGTTCTTGTTCTATTTTGAATTATTGGGTTTTAAAGTAAGTCACGCCTGTTCAAAGTACTCTGTTTATTTAAAATCTTGCTTTGCTTCTGATTACTGATTCTCTAAAGCTGTTCATCTCTTTTATTGAAAGTTTCTAAAATGTCGCACACTTTTCAACTCTTGATATTGTCCTTAGACTACTGGATTTTTAATATCACTCTTCTCTAAACTGCTCTATTTTTAACTGAACTTCCTGTTTATTACTGATTTTTCTAAAAGAAAAAATCAAACCGTTGAAACCCCACTGCTTTCCAACTCAAACTCCTATTTTAACTTTGAGGCCTTAATTGTGTTTGAGACGTGCCGCTTACATGTTTACTTGTGGAGGGATTTGTGAGCCTATTAGCTGCCTTTATGTGTCCCTATATGTGCAGTCGTGTTTGTTATGAATGTCGCTTAGTATTTTGACCTTTAACCTAAGGGTTCAGCCTAGCTCTTACCTTGTAGGATTAGTAGGCCTAAAACACCCTCCAGGACTTAAAGGATGGGACGGGTAATAGCACGCAATAAGCATTCGTGACCAACACACGCGCTTTGAATAACCTTTACGGGATGGGAAGGGTAGAATACGGATATGATGACCGGTGCGCTAATACCACGTGTAGCCGCCTCCTCGAGGTGTGACATACCGGGTATTGCATTGAAGTGATCCGTATTACTTTAAACCTAGGACAATTCTTTTCAAATGTTTATGATATTTTAAAACCTTTAAAGATTTTCATACTTGTTTTAAATCCCCTTTTATGTGAACCTTATTTATTACTTACTCACCGTCCAAATTCACAAAACTTATTGGCTGGGACCCACAGTTGTGGATCTTTAGGGGTGCCTAATACCTTCCCCTTGGGATAATTTCAAGCCCTTACCCAATCTCTGGTAACGCGAACTAGTTCATGAGTTATCAACTCTAGGTGCCCTAACGCACCATAAAAATCGTTAGGTGGAAACTCTTCCTTAAACCTCTTCCTTTAAGGAGTTGTCCAGAATGTCATCAACCCGATCTCTCCGTACCTAACCCGCGCGATAGAAAAAGGGGGCGCGACACAGAGGTCTTCCATTTAGACCTCCACAGCCAGTTCGCCCGGCTTACAGTGGTGTATCTTCGTGGAAGGGTCCTCGCATTTCTCATCAGAGACGTTCATCTTTTAGTGCCCTTCCAGCTTAGAGCTCCGCCCGAGCATCATCTTATCAGGATTCTTCTATGCATGGCTCGTCTGGTGGTTATCATGGTGGTAGGGGTTCTCGTCAGCTTTCATCTTCAGCTCCAGGTAGTTGTTGTGAGTGTGGAGAGTTCGGACATGAGTGGAGGTAGTGTCCCCGTCGTCCTGGCAGCTCATCTCAGCAGAGGATTCAGCCCTCGACTTCAGCCCCAGTCACTTCACCACCTACTCAGGCAGCTAGGGCTGGTGGTTAGGAAGCTAAGGGTGGTGGTCAGGCAGCTAAAGGCCGCCCTAGAGGGGGAGGTCGAACGGGTGGAGGCCAGCCACGTATTTATGCACTTTCGACTAGGCCTGATGCTATGGCCTCAGATGCGGTGATTACAGGTACTATTTCAGTTTGTCACAATGATGCTTTGGCTTTATTTGACCCTGATTCCACATACTCTTATGTCTCATCCTATTTTTCTCACTTTCTGAATATGCTCTGTGAGTCTTTAGTTACGTCTGTTCATGTTTCGACTCCGGTGGGCGATACTATTATTGTGGACCATGTGTATCGGTCGTGTCTTATATCTATTGGGGGTCTGGAGACCCGAGTGGACTTGATGTTACTCAGTATGGTTGATTTTGATGTGATATTGGGCATGGATTGGTTATTCCTATGTCATGCGATTCTTGATTGTCACGCTAAGACCGTGACCTTAGCTATGCCCGGAGTTCTGAGAGTTTAGTGGAGAGGGTCTATAGAGCATGTACCTAGCAGAGTGATTTCTTATTTGAAGGCTCAGCGTATGTTTGAGAAAGGGTGTGAATCTTATCTTGCGTTTGTGAGGGATGTTAGTAGTGAGACTCCATCTGTTGATTCTGTTCCTGTAGTCCGTGATTTTCCGGATGTATTCCCTGCAGACCTTCCAGGCATGCCACCTGACATGGATATTGATTTTGGTATTGACCTGGTGCCAGACACTCAGCCTATATCTATTCCACCTTATCGCATGGCACCAGCAGAGTTGAAAGAACTGAAAGAGCAACTTCAGGAACTCTTAGATAAGGGGTTCATTTGGCCTAGTGTGTCACCTTGGGGTGCACTGGTGTTGTTTGTGAAAAATAAAGATATCTCCATGCGTATGTGTATTGATTATAGGCAGCTGAATAAGGTTACGGTGAAGAATCGTTATCCTTTTCCTCATATTGATGACTTATATGATCAGCTTCAGGGAGCTAAGGTGTTCTCCAAGATCGACTTGAGGTCGGGGTATCATCAGTTGAAGATTCGGGATTCTGACATTCCGAGACTGCTTTCAGGACCAGATATGGTCATTACGAATTCCTGGTTATGTCATTTGGGCTGAATAATGCCCCAGCCGCGTTCATGAAATTGATGAATAGTGTGTTCCAGGCTTACCTTGATTCCTTCGTCATTGTGTTCATTGATGACATCCTGGTTTATTCTCGTAGCCAGGAAGAGCATGCTCAACACTTGAGAGTTGTGTTACGGAGAATGAGGGAAGAGAAGCTTTATGCAAAATTCTCCAAGTGTGAGTTTTGGCTTGGTTCAGTAGCTTTCTTGTGGCACGTGGTGTCTAGTGAGGGTATTCAGGTTGATCCGAAGAAGATTGAGGCAGTGTACAGTTGGCCCAGACCGTCCTCAGCTACTGAGATTAGGAGTTTCCTGGGTTTGGCGGGATATTACCGTCGCTTTGTGGAGGGATTCTCTTCTATTGCTTCACCATTGACTAGATTGACCTAGAAGGGTGCTCCATTTAGATGGTCTGATGAGTGTGAGGAGAGCTTTCAGAAGCTCAAGTCTTGTCCACTGCTCTGGTACTAGTTTTGCCTACTGGTTCGGGTTTTTACACAGTCTATTGTGATGCTTCTATAGTTGGATTGGGAGCGGTGTTGATGTAGGATGGTAGGGTGATTACATACGCGTCTAGACAATTGAAGGTGCACGAGAAAAACTATCCAGTGCACGATCTTGAGTTAGTTGCTATTGTTCATGCCTTAAAGATTTGGCAGCATTACTTGTATGGGGTATAGTGTGAGATTTTCACTGATCATCGTAGCTTGCAGTACCTGCTGAGGCAGAAGGATTTGAATTTGAGGCAGAGAAGGTGGTTAGAGCTTCTCAAGATTATGACCTTACTATTTTGTATCACCCGGGAAAGGCCAACGTAGTGGCCGATGCCTTGAGTCGCAGAGCCTAGAGTTTGGGGAGTCTAGCATACCTTTCAGCAGCAGAGCGACCATTAGCACTTGATGTTCAGGCTTTAGCGAGCCAGTTGGTGAGATTGTATTTGTCAGACCCTCCGCGGGTATTAGCTAGCATGGCTTCCCGGTCTTCTCTCTATGATCAGATTAAAGCTCGCCAGTATGATGACCGACACTTGTTAGTTCTTCAGGATAGAGTCTGCCGGGGTGATTCCATGGATGTGACTATTGTGATGACGGATTTATGAGGATGCATGGCCGTATTTGCGTGCCCAATGTGGAAGGGATTCGAGAGTTGATATTAGCAGAGGCTCACAGTTCGCCGTATTCTATTCATCCGGGTGCCACGAAGATGTATCAGGATCTAAGATAGCAGTATTGGTGGAGGCGGATGAAGAGAGATATTGTTGAGTATGTAGCACGGTGTCTCAACTGCCAGCAGGTCAAGTATGAGCACCAGAGACCAGGTGGTTTGCTTCAGAGGTTAGATATTCCAGAGTGGAAGTGGGAGCGGATTACAATGGACTTTGTAGTTGGGCTTCCACGGACTTCGAAGGGTTTTGATGCTATTTGGGTCATTGTGGATAGATTGACCAAGTCCGCGCATTTCATTCCTGTCAGTACTACCTATACTTCCGAGCGGTTAGCTGGTATTTACATTAAAGAGATTGTCCGGTTGCATGGAGTTCCGGTTTCTATTATTTCTGACAGAGGTACTCAGTTCACATCTCAGTTTTGGAGAGCTGTACAGAAAGGTATGGGTACCGATGTAGAGTTGAGCACTGCATTTCACCCTCAGACCGACGGGCAGTCGGAACGGACTATTCAGATATTGGAGGATATGTTACAGGCTCGTGTGATTGATTTTGGTGGTTCATGGGATCAGTTTCTGCCACTAGCAGAGATTGCATACAATAACAGCTACCAGTCCATCATTCGGATGGCCCCGCATAAAGCTATATATGGTAGGAGGTGTAGATCTCTGGTTGGTTGGTTCGAGCCTGGTTAGGCTAAGTTATTGGGCACAGATTTGATTCAGGATTTGTTGGAGAAGGTGAAGTTGATTCAGGAGTGACTTCGCATGCAGTCTAGGCAGAAGATCTATGCGGACCGGAAGGTCCGGGATGTGTCATTTATGGAAGGGGATAAGGTACTTCTGAAGGTATCACCCATGAAGGGTGTTCTGAGGTTCGAAAATAGAGGAAAGATGAGTCCACAGTTTATTGGTCCTTTTGAGGTAGTTCAGAAGGTTGGAGAGGTGGCTTACAGACTTGCCTTGCCACCCAGCCTATCAAGTGTTCATCCGGTATTTCATGTGTCGATGCTCAGGAAGTATGGTGGTGACCCGTCTCATGTTTTAGATTTCAGCGCAGTTCAACTTGAGGGTGATATGTCATATGAGGTAGAGCCAGTAGCAATTTTGGCTCGCGAGGTCAGAAAGTTGAGGTCCGAGGATATAGCTTCAGTGAAAGTACAGTGGAGAGGTCAGCCAATGGAGGAGGCTACTTGGGAGACCGAGCGGGAGATGCAGAGCAAATATCCTCACTTGTTTGAGACTCCAGGTATGTTTCTAGACCCGTTCGAGGACGAACGTTTGTTTAAGAGGGGGAGAATGTAACGACCCGGTCTGTCATTATGTAGAACCTGCATTATAATTAATGTTATTTACTTGTTATAGGTTGGTTATACTGTTATTGATGTGTTAGAATTGGTAGGCTTGAAATCGAAATATTGGTAGTGAGAGTTTAGCCACTTAGCCTTTAAAATAGCCTTAAAGTTGGAAAACTCAACTGAGAGTTGACTTATTGGTAAACAACCTCGGGATACAGATTTTATGGACCAGATAGCTTCGTTAGGTGATTTTGGACTTAGGAGTGTGTTCAGAATATTTTTGTGATGTCTGGTGTAGAATTATGCTTGAATTGGCGAAAGTAAGTTTTTGGTGATTTCCGGTCAGCAGTGAAAAATAGGTTATCGGGGTCGGAATGGAATTCCGACAGTTGGAACAGGTTCGTAATGTCATTTTGGACATGTCTGAAAAATTTTAGGCCAATCAGAGTTATTTTGAATAGTTTCGGCATTGTTGGTGGATTTTAGAAATTTCAAGGTTCTTAGGCTTGAATCCGATGTGATTTTGATGTTTTGATGTTATTTTTAGTGTTTTGAGGGTGAAACTAAGTTTGAATGATCAGTTTGACGTATTGGTATAATTGGTTGAGGTCCGAGGGGCTCGGGATTGATTTCGGGTGCTTAACGGACTCAATTGGACTTAGAGAAATGGTTGTTTTGCTGGTGTTTTTGCACAGGTATTTTACCCTATACGTTCGCGGAAGGTACCTCGCGTTCGCATAGGGGAATTATGGGAGCTGGGATTTTCGCGCTGTGCGTTCGCGATTAGGCAGGTGCGATCGCGGAGAGTTGTGGGCCAGGTCAGTGTGAACGCAGGGGTGCACGTGCGTTCGCGTAGGGTTAGATCATCTGAGGGACTCCAGACCATTTGTTCTGTGTGTTCGCGTGCCTGGGGGTGCGATCGCGATGAGTTGACTGGGAAAAGCAGTGTGTTCGCGTAGCGTTGATCGCGATCGCGAAGGTCATAGGGGGCTGGTCAATGCGAACGCGGACCTTTGACCACGATCGCGAAGGATATTGACCTGGGCAGTTAAATTAAAACCCTTCTGCGACCATAACCTATTTTAACACCATTTTTGAACGGGAAGAAGCTTTTGAGGCGATTTTGAAGAGGCAAAATCAGTGTTCTTCATAGAGGTAAGTAATTTGGACCTTAAAACTTGATTATAGGTGATTAAGGAACATAATCTCAGTGTTTAATTCATGAAAATCAGTAGAAAAAGTTGGGGTTAGGGCTTGAGATTATGAGACCTTTAGGGGTCGATTTGAGGGGTCAAAGCAAACTCCGATTTTCGCGTTCTTTATATGTACGGACTCGTGATATGACGAAGAACAGTTTGGTATAAAACTTTCTGAGTTCCGAGATGCGGGCCCGGGGGTCGGGTTCTGACCAATTTCGGGTTTTGAGCTAAAATTGATATTTTTCAATTGGAATTCAGTCCTTAAGCATAATTTGATGATAAAAATCTGAACTTGGTAGATTTGGAGCACTCAGGAGTTGATTCAAGAGGCAAGCGTACTGCGGAATAGTTTCCGGGCTAGTTTGAGGTAAGTAATGTCTTTAAATCCTGTCTTGAGGGTATGAAACCCTAGACCTTGCATCCTTTCACGGATTTTGGAATGCAAAGATTGGAACTTTGGAAACATATTCCCGATTTAGGCAACTATTGAGTTGTGAAACCGATTTTTAAGCCTATGCTTAATAGTATTGATATATTTTGATATAATTTGGGCTATAAGCCATGTTTGGGGCCTAGTGCCGATCTGTTTACCCTTGGGGGATGTTTTTACTATTTTCCTCACTTGTTATGTTATGATTTTCACTCAGTCTTTTTGTGATAATTGTTTTGACACTCAAAGTATTTTGATACTATTTATTGAAAATGAAACACTATTTATGGGTCGAGAACCTGGTATATTTATGGCCTGAAGGGCATGTTGAGAGTGTCTGACTGAGTGAGGCTGCGGGCCATTATTATGAGGATGTTTTGATATGAGAGAGGCTGTGGGCCAATATTTTGTGTGATTTATGCCATGCTATGGCTTGTTATAGTGTTTGGGTTGTAGGAGCCCCTGCAGAGTATGTACACACCCCCAGTGAGTGCAGGTACCTATTGAGTGCGAGTGATTTCCCGCGGGGCTGTACCGAGTGACTGTGAGGTTGCCTGATGGGCTGATACTGAGTGACTATGAGGTTGTCTGATGGGCTGATACTGAGTGATGGTGAGGTGCTGCGGGAAATTGTTACGAGAAATGATTATGGCCCGAGGGGCAGATTCATGATGATTTTATTGAGTTTTTTTTTTTACTATGATTCACTTCGTTTTTCAAACTGATTTTTACTGAGAGTTTTACTAAGATATATTGAAATTATACTTGTTTCAAAGGATTTCTGGTAATTGGTTTTCGAACTTATGTATTTGATGAATACTTGATGGTAACTTGGTATTTTACTATTTATTTTGTGAATTGGTGTATCTGTACTATGTGTTTCGTATTTCTCAGACTGTGATTTATTTTCATTACTACTGAGTTGGCGTACTAATCATTACTCCCTGCATCCCTGTGTGCAGATCCAGGTACTAGTTCGGAGCAGTAGCTATCTTCGTTCTTATTCAGGAGCTTACGGGATTTCGAGGTAGCTGTCCAGCGTCCGCAGCTTCTCCATTTTCCTTCCTTATTTAGTATTAGTATTTGATTCATAGATGTTTATTAAGACATCAGTAGAGTTAGTTTATATCTTAGATGCTCATGATCATTGACTCCAATCTTGGGAGAATTGTTTAGACTATTAGATTTTTATTATCGGGGCATAAAACCTTAAGAAATTATTTTATCTTTTGGTTGTTGCTTATTATTATTGATTTGTGAAATATTATAACATAACGAATGGGTAGTGATGGGATGGTTGGCTAGCCTAGTTTCACGATAGGCGCCATCACGACGTGTTAGGATTTGGGGTCGTGACAAAGGTATGGCATACTTCTATTCCTTTTAAAATGTCTTTCTTTGTCTGGAGATTATATCAAAGAAAGTTATCCTTTGATGAGATAATAATAAAGTTTGGAAACCAACTAGTATCTAGATGCACTTGTTGTCTGAGGCCAATATGTGAAATAATGTATCATGTATTTGTTGAGGGAGAAGCTGCTTGTCATATTTGGCGAAAATTTGGAGCTCCTTTGGGAATTAGGCATCAGACATGGCCTATACAGAGAGTTCTAAAGGAATGGAGGAAAGTCAAACCTATGAATAGCATTCACAAAATGCTTATACAAACTGTACCAATATGCATATGTTGGGAAATTTGGAAAAGCTGGACTGCTTGTAAATTTGGAGATCAATAGAAGATGAATCTTTCTTAAATAGAGCTACATGTTTACTGGAGTGTTAAAGCTGCTTTGAATATTGCTTTCCCTAAATGTAAAATAGAAGGCACTTGGTTGCAAATGTGTGATACCATTGAAAGACTGAAACCTATGGTTTATGGAGGCAAGTGACATGGATCAAACATGTTGATATAGAGTGAGAATTAATACAGATGGTAGTTTCTTGAGGGAGAATAGTAAAGCAGGAATTGGTGGAATAATTAGGGATAGTACATAATAGCTTATCATGGCTTTCTTTGTCAAAACTCATTGTTTCTCCAACAACCAAGCTGAAGCACTTGCAGCAATGTATGGGGTGAGATGGTGCACTCAGAATGTGTTCGACAGATATGACCTGGAAATGGATTCTCTAGTCATCACCAACATGATTAGAAACAGAGACACTAGCAATCTTAAGCTGAGGAAGATTATTAGAGACATTGTTCAAATGATCGAAATGGTGGATGTTCAAATTCTTCATTGTTTCAGGAAAGCCAATCAAGTGGCTGACTATTTGGCTAAGTTAGCACCGTCAAGTGGATATAGTACTTTCTTTACCTCTTTTAACCAATTACCTAAAGAGGCGAAAGACCATTTCAACTAGATAGATGGGAACTTCCTAGCATTAGAAGAAGATATGACAAAGCTAATTTTTTTCGTTAGTTGACTTCTATAAGATTGTGTAATGGAAGAGTATAAATATAGATGTAGCTCTTCCCCTTTTAGAAATAGAACTAATCAATCTTTTGTGTTGGAGGTCAGGTCCATGTCCCTCTGATTTTGCACCTTTTTTGGTATATATATATAAATTGACATGGTAAAGAAAATATATATATATATATATATATATATATCAAAAGTGCATTTATTGACTTGTGGTTTTGAAAAATGCTATATGACATTTATGTGGCTATGTAATTGCTTGTTATTAAGGGCAAAATATAAAGCTTATAGGTAATAAGTTTTCGAATATGAATTCTTTTTATTCATCTTGTATTGAACGAAAAAAGTGTCATCTAAAATAAAACATAGACAGTAAGTAGAAGTGAAAAATGCAGCAATGTGCACTTGGTGTACACATAACACATGCTCGTGATAGTTTTCGTGATTCCACTTAACATGACGGAAATTAAACACACAAGAATATAAACTCTTTTGAGTGACATATCAACCTCAAAAATGAGTTCTTTTAGTGATTTTTTTTCTTGATAATTGGATGGACCACACATTTATTTATTTATTTTATTTTTTTAAAAGGATGGACCACACATGCCAAAGAGAAATCAATCTTGACCTAAACGCGTAGTCCAGAAAACGTTTGGTAATCTTTTCATCTTTCCTTGCAGAATATTACTTATCATAAATACCAAGTATAAATTATTTTGTACCTTTCAAAAACTGAAAGTATGACTACCAAATACTGAAAGCAGAAAAGTATGAAAGAGAAAACGTAACTAGAGTTTTAAAAAAGAAAAAGGAAAAGATCACTAACCAAACTTTACAAGTAAAATATGCTCATAGAAAAAGAAAGAAAGAAAGAAGAAGGTAATTCATAATCAGTAAAACTAACTAATTAAGATAATAACACAAACAATTGTCTACGACATGTTACATTGTTTCATATATATTGTCAATAGATATATGATAAATCCATAGCATATTCAACAAATGCTTATGCTACGGAAAGGTTGCATATACTACAAAGTAGTGAGAAGTACAAATGATCTCCCACGTGCAAACTTTTTAATTTGTAATAATCATCAACCTAAAAGAGGAAACCATCTTTCGCGAAAATCAGACTGGTAAGAAATCATGAAAAGGAGAAGCACAAGGAGCAAGCCAACTCCCCAAGGAGTTCCACCAGCTCTATGAAATGATTCTTGATCAGGCAACGGAATAAAGAACAAATTAGATTTCTCCAAGCTTGAAAGCAAATGCACAACTAGCAGCAACAACAAAGGAGATACCATCAGAACAAGCTTCATCTGATCCATAATTCCTTCAAAAATAGATTCATAGTTGATGTACCATGTAATACTTACAAACGAGAAGAGAACAAGAAAGAAAAAACACAAGTGTATTGAAGGAGGTTGTGAAGAGTAATTGTCAGCCATGTTTTCTCAAAATTTGCTTGAATGACTTGTTAGCTTCTTGAAGAAGAAGACTATGGCTTTTATATAGAGTTGATATTTTAGGGTTTAGTAATTTCTTTTAAAATATAAAAATTGTTGTATGACTTACTAATGAAGAATAGCTAGAGTTGAAGAAAGAGAAAATGACACTTTTCAAGTTAGCTTTTGGATGCATTGTAGGATTCTTTCTTTTTGACGATCCACAAATATGCATGCAATTGGCCGGTGACTTTTTTTTAATATGGTTAACGTCTTTATTAAAATAGTGGACAATGAATTGCTAACACATGTCACCGCCCAGGGCCAGAACCTGAAGTGGACCTCTTATGTTTTATGAGAAAAGTATAAAACCGTGAATCTATGTCATGACATATATTAATGAATAAAAAAGTTAACATAGTATTTTTATAGGTTAAAATTTACTGATAATATAAAAAAATCTTTAAATATAACTTAAATTCATATTTTATTACCACAGGAGTATAACTTAATGTGAAATTACGCCTGTAGTTTGCTTAAGCTGACTTTAATGCACCCCTTCTATTTTGGAAAATCATTATACAACCCTCCCTTCTGATTTATTTCTAGGATAATGGTATTTTTGTTGTAATGAATTGATTTATTGAAGAGTTCTGCACCATAATATGTAGTGCTTTTTCTATGTAAAGCCTATTTTTAAAGACAATTAAAAGCAATATCTCTATCTTAATATGATGATTAGTTTCTTCTTCATTGATATTTTCGAATAAAAAGTAAAATAAGACTTTTTTCTGGTATACACTTTACTGATTGGAGTCTTGGAGATGATCAGATGATTGTAATTTTGACTTAAGGAGGAAACCTCGTAAATAACACAAAGTAAAGACATTATGACTTACTGTTGTGATCCTAAGATCCATCTAGTCGTGATAGGCATAGCACCTAACCTAGTCGTGATAGGCATAGCACCTAACCTGACATGCTAAGTAAGTAAGATAACAATCAATACAACTCTAATGAAATGATAAGAAATCAGTAAATGAAATAACTGGAATTTCATACAATAACCAAGGATTGGTAGTACAAGCCATGAGCTATTAAAACTTAGTTTTACAAGTCGTATGAAAATATCACGATCCCAAATCCTAACAGGTCGTGATGATACCTATCGTGGAACTAGGCTAGCCAACCATCACATAACTACACATTTATTTTAATATAATTTCTCAAATCATTAATAACCAGCATAATAAGTATAAAAATTCCTGTAAGTCTTTAAACAAACATAATATAATCTGATAGTCTAAACTAATCCCCCAGAACTGGAGTCAACTGATCACGAGTATCTAAGAATAAAACTAACACTGCTAATGTCATAAACAATGTCTCGGAATAAAATACTAATACTAATGAAGGAGGGGAGATGGAGAAGTTGTGGACGCTGGACAACTACCTCGAAATCTCAAAGCTGATGCCGAACGGACGCAAGTGACTACTGCTCAGAACCAGTACCTGGATCTGCACACAGAGGTGCACAGAGTAATGATGAGTACGCCATCTCAGTAGTAATGAAAATAAATCAAGTTTGAAGATAAGAAACACACAACACAAAAACAGTAAAACTCCGAGTCTCCATAAAGTATACATTTAATACATAAGTTTGAAAATCAATTTCCGTAAAAATCCTTTGAACAAGTATATTTCTCCAAATGTTTCTCAGTAAAAACTCCCAAATATCAGTTTGAAAGATGAAACGAATCATAATCAAAACTCAGTAAAATATCATTATAAACTGCTCATCGGGCCAAATCATCGCTCATAGTCAGTCACTCAGCACCTCACCATTAGTAACAGTCACTCAGCACCTCACCATCACTCAGTAACAGTCACTCAGCATCTCATATTCACTCATACCTCCCAATCACTCGTCACTCGGCACTTGGCACTCGCACTCAGTAGGTACCTGCGCTCACTAGGGGTGTGTACAGACTCCGGAGGGGCTTCTACAGCCCAAGCACTATAAACAAGCCAAATCATGGCATCAATCACTCAGGCTCTCGGCCTCTCTCGTATCATAAATATCCTCACAATATTGGCCCTCGGCCTCACTAAGTCAGATACTCTCAACATGCCACTCGGGCCATAAATAAACGGGGTTCTCGACCCAAAACAGTATTTCATTTCAAGAAACAATATCATCAATAAACTTTGAGTGTCAATACAAATTTAGCAAGAAAGATTGAGTGCAAAAATCATAATTTATAAGTGAGTAATATGAGTTAAGTAGCCCCTATGGGGTTAGAACATATCGACACTAGGCCCCAAACATGGCTTACAGCCCAAATATATCAAAACATAGTAATACTACAAAATATATGCTTTAAAAGCAGTTTCGCAACTCAATAGTTTCCTAAAAAGGAACATATTTCCAATTCGTGCACGCCCCACAGTCGTCATCCAATGTGCGCGTCACTCCAAAATCGTGAAAGGGTGAAAAGTCTGGGGTTTCATACCCTCGGGACAGGATTTAAAGACATTACTTACCTCAAACTAGCCCGAAAAGCTACTTTGCAACACGCTTGCCCCTCGAATCAACTTTCAATTGCTCCAAATCTATAAATATCAGATTTTTCACATCAAATTATGCTAAGGGGATGATACTCAATCGAAAGATATCAATTTTAAGCACAAAATCCGAAATTAGTCAAAACCCGACCCTCGGGCCACATCTCGGAACTCGAAAATCTTTATACCAAAACGATCCTCATCATCTCACGAGTCCGTACATATAAAGAACTCTGAAATCGGAGTCCAAATGACCCCTCAAATTACCCCTAAAAGGTCTCTTAAACTCAAGCCTTAGTTTCGTCTTTTTTTTCACTGATTTTCCTTAATTAAACACTGTTAATAAGGTCTTTAATCACATATAATCGAGTTAATGAGTCCAAAAATCTTACCTCAATGAAGGACAAGCGTTTTCCCCTTCAAAAACCCTCAAAAAGCTCGAAAACCGCACAACAATGGTGAAAAGAGGGTTAAAACTCGTTAAGTCCCCTTTTTATACTTTTTTACTCAGGCTTTTTGCACCTGCGGCCAAAATATCGCACCTGCGGTCCGCACCTGCGCTCAGGTGGACCGCACCTGCGGTTTTTCATTAAACCGGGCAATTTCCGCACCTACGGCTCCACTTCCGCACCTACGACCTCGCATGTGCAGTCAAGTGTCTGCATCTGCGACTATACACTGACCCAGCCAACTTCCGCATCTGCGGAGTCCCGTCCGCTTCTGCAGGCCCGCACCTACGATTCCTCATCCGCAGGTGCGGTTACAACAGTAAAATCACACCAGCAGTTGAAAGCTGCATTTTTTCAACTCCTAAATTCCCGTTAACCATCCGAAATCAATCCCGATCCCCTCGGGACCCCAACCAAACATACCAACACATCATATATGATCATTCAAACCTAGTTGCACTCTCGGAACACCCAAAATCACATCAAATTCAAGCCTAAGAACTTTGAAATTTCTAAATTCCATCAACAATGCCGAAACTATCCAAAACACATCAGATTGACCTGAAATTTTGCACACATATCCAAAATGACATTACGAACCTGTTCCAACTTCCGGAATTCTGTTCCGACCCCGATAGCCTATTTTTCATTGCCGACCGAAAATCACCAAAAACTAACTTTCGCCAATTCAATCCTAATTCTACACCGAACATCACAAAAATATTCTGAACACACTCGTAAGTCCCAAATCACCTAACGAAACTATCCGAGCCATAATATCTGCATTCCGAGGTCGTTTACCAATAAGTCAACTCTCAGTTGACTTTTCCAACTATAAAACTATTTTTATAGACTAAGTGTCTCGATTCTCACTACAACCATTTTGAACCCAAGCCAACCGGCTCCAACACATCATAAACAGTATAACCAATCTATGACAAGGCAGAAACAGTAAATATAATGTAGATTCTACGGAAGGACCGACCGGGTCGTTATAGAAAATAAATACAAAACATGTTTGAAATATACATAAAAATATTCGATCTAACGAAGGTCAAGTGGTAGTTATATCTAGAAAGCAAGTACATCTTCATTGACAACTCTCGTAATGCAAAACATCTCAACTCCAAGATCTGCACACAAGGTGCAGAAGTGTATGATGAGTACTACTGACCTCATGTACTCAACATCTATCATAACTAACCTCGACGAGGTAATATAAGAAATAATTATAAATAATACTCGCAATCACCTGTATAAGTTCATAAATTCCAACAAGTATAGAACAGAAATATGATCAAATCATGAAATTACGGATAAAACCACCTTGGTGCTCACAATTTTCTTAACAATTAGCTCAGTCAACAATCCAACAAATAAAGAAGGTAAGGAAGATGAGAAGATTTTCTTACATGCCATGTAGCCTCTCGAAAATAAGTATGGACGTCATCATACAAATCCGCAAGACTCTACTAGACACTTACTCATGATCCGTAGAACCTATGAATATAGATCTCTGATACCAACTTGTCACGACCTCAAAATCCATCTAGTGATGATGACACCTAACCCGACCCACTAGGTAAGACAAATATTATTGAATACAACTCTAATGAATTGATAAGAAATTAATGATATAAATAGATATAATTTCATACAATAACACAAGGATTGGTAGTACAAGTCTCATGCCACTAAGACTTAGATTTAAAAGCTCCTATAACAATAAATACAACACCTAATTGAAATATACATAAACAAGATTCGATTCTAAAACTACCAAGGACAAGGGGTAGCTATATCCGAAAAGTCAGTACATCTTCATTTCCAGCTCCTGTCATCCACAACATCTAAGCTTCAAGATCTGCACACAAGGTGCATAAGTGTAGTAAGAGAGTACAACCGACCCCATGTACTCAGTAAGTATCATAACTGACCTCGGCGAGGTAATATAAGCAATAATTATAAATGATACTCGCTAATCACCTGTACAAGTTCATGAATTCCAAAAAGTATAAAATAGAAATCAAATCATGATATCACAGATAAAACTATCTTGGTGCTAACAATTTTCTTAACGTATTCTGCTCAACCAACAATCTAGCATATAAAGAAGGTATGCAAATAAATTGGGTAAACAACAAAGGAAATTGCAAGTAAAGATGAAATGTAAAAACCTAATAACAATCTATTGCAGCATGCAATCCGATCAAAATAGAAATCACATCACGGCTCTCAGGCCCATATCAGAATCTCAGTAACCGAACCAAACTAATAACCAGCTCTCTCAAAGCTCACCTCAACCAGAAATCCATTTGTTTATCACAATCCGCGTGTACAACATCAAGAAGGCACTTGAGAGAGTGAACCTAGGGGGATGAATCCATATCCACACGCTGCACAGTGTAGTCGCGTGCAATCTGTTGGGAGTAGTCATATGCTCAATATCATTATTCGTCCGACATAGTCACATGCTCAATATCATTATTCGTCCGACATAGTGACATGCTCAATATCATTATTCGTCTGACATAGTCACATGCTCAATATCACGGATCTGCCCGGTGTGGTCGCAGGCTCAATAACGCAATCTGGCCAGCATGGTCGCATGCACAATAACACAATATGTGCGGCCCAGTCACATGCTCAACAAAATGCACCCAACGTGGTCACAGTCACAATATCACAATCCGCCCGGTGTGATCGCAGGTACAATATCACAATCCGCCCGACGTGGTCAGAGGCACAGTATCACTATCCGTCCGGCGTGGTCATAGACACAATATTACAATCCGCCCGGCGTGGTCACATGTACAATATCACAATCCGCCCTATATGCTCACATGATACCAGTCAAATACATATCACACATAAAGAAAATATGCAAGAATACATGTACATGATCAATGAACATCAAATTTCATACTCCTGGACTGGTATAAGTGACTTGCTAAGGTGCATGCATATGCAAGTGTGATATCATAGCTAAATCAGGTAAATACATCACAAAAGAGCAACTATCAGGTTTAATCAGGAGATTAACCTCCATGTAGCCTCAAACATGACTCAAATAGCTCATAACAATGTTACAGATAAGAGGAACATCACAACATAAAGCATACCAATCAATTCCAGGTATATAATAGCCTAAACACTACCCTGAGTATGGTTAATACCCCGATGCACGCACATTGTCTTAGCCCCACACATATGCGCCACCCATAACACGTAGCTATCACAAATAACTCAGGCAACTAGTGACTCAACTAAGCTTAGGTAAGACACTTACCTCAAGCAAGTCAAAACAATAATGTAGAAGCGCGATCCCACATGAATCGACTCCCGAACGGCCCGAAACTAGCCAAAAGCAACACAAAAATATCAAATTGAGCCAAAGAAAACGAACCCAAACGAATATAGTGAATCTTTAATCAATTACCCAAAGTTAACCAAAAGTTCAACTCGGGTCCCGCAACTCGGAACTCGATAAAACTCACAATTCTCGATAACCCATTCGAATACGAGTCCAACCATATCCATTTTATCCAATTCCGACTCCGAGTCGATGTTCAAAACTAAATTATTCATTTTAAAAAAGTTTATACAAAAACCCCCAATTGCTCTTTTAAATTCATCAATCAAATGCCTAAATCAACGATGGAATCATGTAAAATAAGTAGATTCAAGTAAAAAAAAATACTCATCCCAATCCAAATCGTGAAAATCCCTTCCAAAATATCCCAAATCCAAGATCTATAACTCAAAATGTGATAAAATAAGTAAAAGTCCGAAATAAAGTACTTATATGCACTGCCCAGTGGTACCTTACGCGATCGCAGTTGTACCCTCGCGATCACGATGCTCAAAATACACTTCCACTAATTACTTCGTGTTCGCGACACTTCCTGTGTACGCGATGACCACTGATGCCATAACTACACAAACGCGTTGCCTCCCACGCGAACACGGTGACCAAAACCCCCAGTTCCCTCGCTGAAACGCGATCGCGATCCACTTATGCGAACGTGAAGAACAAATCTCTCCAGGCCAGCATACAACCTTCACGAACGCGAAGAACAAACGTTAACTGCCTCAAAAGTCCTCTATACGATTGCGATCCTAGCTTCGCGATCACGATGCTCTGCAGAAACACCATCAATCAGCAAGTCCGAAACACATAGGAATGGCTTGGAACCACCCAACAACCCATCTGAGCCCCTGGGACCCAGTTCAAACATACCAACATGTCGAAAAACATAATGCAAAGCTACTCGAGGCCTCAAATCACACATAACAACATCAAAATCACAAATCGTCTATCAATATCAATCTCCTAAGTTCATAAACTTCAAACCAAGTGTCTGATTCAAGCCTAACCAATCCAGAATCCAACCAAATTTTGCACACAAGTTTCTACTGATATAGCTAATATATTCCAACTTCCGGAATAACAATCCAAACCCAATAACATCGAAGTCAAATCCCGGTCAAACCTATGAACTTTCCAACCCTTCATATTGCCAACTTTCGCCAATTAGAGCAAAAATATTCTAGGAACATTCAAAGGCAAAATACGGACATACACCCAAGTTCAATACCATCCGGACCTAATGGAATCATAAAAACTTCGATCCAAGGTCAAATACACAAAAAGTCAAACTTGGTCAACTCTTCCAACTCAAAGCTTCCTAGTTGAGAATCATTCTTCCAAATCAATCCCGAACCACTTGAAAGTCAAAACCGACGATACACGCAAGTCATAATACACCATATGAAGCTACTCAAGACCTCAAACCACCAAACTGAATACAAATATTCAAAATGACCAGTCGACTTGTTATACTTACCATAGTAATTAGCTACTCTTCTTGTAATTTAGTTGAACATGGGGGGGGGGGGGGGGGCCCCCAACTTTTTCGTGGGTTTTTTTTTAAACCCTTCGTGTGTATAAAAAGACAGACCCAGGC